>JAOTQJ010140119.1:0-38638 GCA_025642045.1 Solanum sejunctum | reverse complement strand
GCTAATTTTCAAAAGTGCTTGAATCTTGTGTTAATGGGCTATATGTGCGTCTAACACTTAAGAGGGTCGAGTGTATATATGTTTTGTGTCAAATTCAGTAGATTATAGCCTTAAAATAAAGTAAAGAGAATTGAGGTGCTGGTATTACTTAAGAAGCTAGCAGGTGAATCACCTACTTGCTTAGCTTAAATCGCTAACTAAACGGAGACGAGGCTCAGCGTCGAATTTGTCCAAGTTCGATTGTGAATAAAGTCCGTGTTAAGGGTGTAACATTGGCCCATCGTTTTGCATCATAAATAGTATATATGATGAGCCCATGAATTTTAACCAAAAGGACCCAAAGACATCACAAGTTCTTGGATACTTTAGGCCCAACCCAAGTGAACAAGAAAGCTGAAAATAGGCAGCCAAGCCCATCAACTTGGAGACCTATTTAGGCCCAAGTTTGATGGCCAATCTAGTGAGTAAGCAACTTTATAATGTTTGGTATAAGATGGTCAAAATTTCAAGGGAAGTTCGGCATAATAGCTCTATATAAAGATCTCCAAAGTAGCTCCACAATTCGTTGTTCACTTGAACTTAAAAAAGACAGATTTGTCTTCAAGGTTCTCTCAAGTTTTCTTCACTTTGTAAAGCAATTAAAAGGGACTTATGGGGTTCTTGGATAAGACCTAAACCTTGAAGTAAGTGGTAAGTAAATTTAAATATGTGTTTAGTATGGTTTTCTTATGAATAAAAAGAAATAGATGCTAGTTAAGCTTGCTGAAATTTATTGGACTGATTCTGTGCAGAAAGTTGATGCACCTTTTCCTTTTGTTTTGCTGATTTATCTATGGTTTGTGAGTGGGATAATGAAGAGAAATTGGTGTTATTAACAAGGTTTGAGTTATAAATATCACCCTAATGTTGCTGCCCTGATTTTGGTTTCATTTAACAAGCGCAGTTTATCGACTTATCATAAGCGTCATGTCGATTCGAACTTGCGGGCTGTTGGATGCAAAGCTATTAGCTCACGTACTTCATTACTTATTAAGTTCTATGATAAGACTGCTTTTGGTCTATTTATATGTGTAAATGTTTCTAGAACAATTTGGTTAAATTTGGGGTTATCGACATCGAATTGTAGCAAAGGAAGGTAATGTTATGCTGTCCATTTTTAGATTGTATGGAATTGTGATGTGGTGTGCTTTGTGGGCTGTTGTAAGACTATTATGACATTAAAATAGGTTGTACATGATGTGTACATGCTAATATATATTAGAAAATACAATTAATGGTGGAAAGGTTAAAGAATACGCTTGGATTTACAATCACCCACTTGCTGCCCATGTATTGTTTTCTTATGTGATTAGGATACCAAGGTGTATCTATTAGATATTAATGCTATTTTTATCATCTACTATATTGTAGATAAGTATTTAGAGGTAGAAAAGGTTATCTTGATATAGTAACAAAGTCCGACGATGAGGTATGTAAGGTTACTTGATTTCGTATTACTTGGCATGAAATATAGATCTCTCCTTGGTACATAAAGGCATTCACCAACTCCAACACAAATATTAACCATGTATCTACTCTTGTATATATTCATATAATTCCATACATAGTCACCTTCAAAACTGCATACATGTTTAGATACCAAGTTACATGAGTTCTTGTTATGGAATAAAATTCACAAGTTGTTCCATTTCATATGCATTTCATTGTTTATCCAGTGTACTCTTTTCTTTGTCATATTGCCTTGTATGATTATCTACATGTCACATGCTACTTAGATAGTCCTACAGTTCCAATATTGTGACCACTAAAAGAACCATCTCAAAGGTAATTCAAAGATAAAGTATACAGTTTTGATAGGCGGTAGCCCGAGGGAGTGGAAGTAACACCTAGCCAGGGATGATCCTATCACGGGTGATAGCCCGAGGGGGTTAAGTAAGAACCTAGAAAAGGGACGATCCTAAAATCCCGAGTGGTGGAAGAATCACCTACCCAGGGAAACATCTTACTACGGGGGGTAGTCCCAGGGGTTAAGGAAGGACCTAGCGAGGGACAAACCCGATACAGTTCACCGTTGATCAGTTGGCCACTTGTATTACAACTATGCACAAATTTTACAATAAAGATTCTACAGTAAAGGTAAAGCAATATAAAGCACATAAAGTACATGATCCCACAGTATAACTAAAGGTGGTCTTTCATGTTATACCAGTGTACAGTTTTGCTTGAGTTGTTATATCATATATAGTATTTCCTGCCTTACATACTCAGTACATTATCTCGTACTGACGTCCCTCACAAGGGACCTGTATTTCATGCTGCAGGTACATGTTCTAGTAGATCTCCCTAGTAGGAGTATAGGATATTCAACTTTTGTTACCAAGCTCCAAGTTGCTTTGGAGCTTTGCATGTCTAGAGCTTATATGTATATATTGTACAGTGAGTTAAGGCAGGGCCTATCCCTACCTCTATCTGACATTTTTTCTTTATTTAGAGGCTTTGTAGACTATGTAAAGTAAAGTGTGGTCATGTCTCATACTTTAAATACCGTGGCCTCAACGGCCTTGTCATATATAGTTCCTTTTGACTTGTTATCACTGTTTATCTACTTTAAGGCATGTCAAAGGTAGAAATCTCTTATAATACATATAGAAAGGACATAGATACACATAGATACAGGTTGGTTCTCCCGAGCCTTATCGACAATCGATGCCAGTCCGCCCTAATGGGATTTTAGGCCGTGATACTCTTCATATATGAGATATTCTATAACCTTGAACATCTTTAATAGGAGTGATACAGGATGGGTCACCTGTGTATTTTCGAAGCATTGAGACATGAAAAACTAGATGAACCATTAAAGCTCTTAGGGTAGCTTTAGTTCATATGAAACCTGCCCAAACTTCTTAATACTTTTATATGGCCTTATGTAATGTAGGATCAATTTTCTTTTTGTACCAAATCTCATAACTCCTTTCATTGGAGATACCTTAAAAATACCTAATCCCCTACTGAGAATTCCAGTCCAATCCTTCTAGCATCCGTATATGATTTGTGAGGACTTTGGGCTATTTCTGGAAGTTGTTGTATTACCTTAACCTTTTCCATGGCTTGTTGTACTAGATCTGGCCCAAGCAAGATGGTTTCACCTACTTCAAACGATCCAATTGGTGACCTACATTTCCTTTCGTACAAAGTTTCATAAGGTGCCATTTCGATATTTGAGTGGTAGATATTGTTATAGGCAAATTCAATAAGTGGCAAATGGTCCACCCGACTACCTTTAAAGTCCAATGCACAAGATCATAACATATCTTCAAGTGTCTTAATGGTGCATTCAGCTTGACCATCTATTTGAGGGTGGAATGTTGTACTCAAATTCACTTGTGTCCCTAAACTCCTTTGGAAGGACTTCCAAAACTTTACATTGAATTAAGCCCTCCGATCAGAAATAATGGAGATTGGGACTCCACGTAGCCTGACTATCTCTTTGGGGTATATCTTTGCATACTCTTCAGTTATACATTCACTCCTGACCGGAAAGAAGTGTGCTGACTTTGTGAGTCTATCAATATTACCCATATGGAGTCAAACTTCTGAAATAAGCGAGGCAAACCGGTAAAAAAATCCATATTGATCATATCCCACTTCCATGTTAGATGATCTTTACATTGCATATAACCTCCGGGCTTTTGGTGTTCTACTTTAACTTATTGGCAAGTTGGACATTGAGCCACAAATTCGGCAAGGTCCTTTTTCATGCCTCCCCACCAAAACATTCCCTTTAGGTCATGGTACATCTTAGTTGATCTTGGATGGATGGAATATCGGTAATGATGGGCTTCTTCCATTATCTTCATTATTAATCCATTAATATCAGGTATACATAATCTATTTTGGCAATAAAGTACTCCCTTTTGTGTAAGGTCAAAGCCCTTTATCATACCCTGACTTACCTTTTCCTTAAGCGATCATAGAACAGGATCCTCAAACTATTTTTCTTTCACCTCCATTACCAATGAAGACTCCATAGCATTATGCATAATAACCACTTCCATTGGAGTTTCAAGAAGTTAAACTCTCAAACTGGCTAGATAAAGTAGATCCTTAGCCACTTCTTTACTTACCACAGCTTAATCACTAGTATTCATGATTGCCTTATGACTCAGAGCATCGGCTACCACATTTGCCTTCCTTAGATGGTATAGTATATCAATGTCATAATCCTTTATTAGCTCTATCCATCTCCGCTGTCTTAACTTTAGGTCTTTTTGCTTAAAGATGTATTGCAAACTCTTATGGTCAGTATAAATGTCAACATGAACCACATACAATTAGGCGCCATATTTTCAGAGCAAACACAACCACTGCTAGCTCAAGATCATGAGTTGGGTAGTTTTTCGCATGTGGTCGTAGCTGTCTAGATGCATCAGCAATTATACTACCATGTTATATCAGTACAAACCCTAAGCTAACTATTGAAGAATGGCAATAAACTACATACCCCTCGGTGCCTTCTGGAAGTACTAGCACAGGTGCAGAGGTTAGCTTATTTTTCAGCTCCTGAAAGCTCCTTTCACATGGATCATTCCATTGGAACTTAGTTGCCTTACGTGCCAACTTTGTTAGAGGTGTAGAAATAAAAGAAAAACTTTCAACAAACTTCCTGTAATAACATGCCAAACCTAGGAAGCTTTGAACTTTCATGGGTGTTGTTAGTCTTGGCCAAACTTTCACAACCTCTATCTTTTGAGAATCAACCCTTATTCCCTCATCGGATACAATATGACCCAAAAATGCCACTGATTTTAGTAAAATTTAACATTTAAAAAACTTGGCATACAACTGTTGATCACGAAAAACTTGTAATACTTGTCTTATGTGATTTGCATGGTCCTTTTCTGATCTTGAATATACTAAAAGTTTCACTCCCAAAGTTTCATTAGGGCAGACTGACACCCATTGGCGATGAGGCTCGGGAGAACCAACATGCATACATGCGCTTTCTATACATACTATAAGGGATTTCTATATTTCACATACCTTTAAGAAATTAAACAGTGATAATAAGCCAAAAGGAAATGCATATGGCTAGGCCGTTGGGGCCAAGGTGTCTAAAGTATGAGACATGACCACACTTTAATTTATGTAGTCTAAAAAAGGCCTCTATATTAGAAAACATATCTGATAAGGGTCGGGACATGCCCCACCTCAACTAACTATACAATACAAAAATATAAGCTCTAGACATACAAAGCTTTGAAGCAACCTGGAGCTTGGTAATAGCAGCTGGCTATACAGTACTCCTACGAGGGAGATCTACTAGCACCTGTACCAACAGCATGAAATGCAGGTCTCCCAGAATGGACATCAGTACAAGATAATTTATGGAATATGCAAGATAAGAAATACTGTATACGAAATAATAACTCAAATAAAACTATACACTGGTTTAGGATAAGAGACCACCTTTAGTTGTAATGTGGGATGATGTACTATATGTTCTTTTTATTACTTTACCTTTACTTTATAATCTGTGCACAGTATGTAATACAAATAACCAGCTGATCAGTGGTAAATCTATATCTAGGACAGCCTTGGCTAGCCTTCTCTTTTAACCTCTTGGGCTACCCCCCGTGATAGGATTGAACCTGGCTAGGTGATTCTTCCACCCCTCGGGTTACCACCCATCCATAAGAAAAATACTTTCCTTTATCTTTCAATTACCTTTGAGATGATTCTTTTGGTGGAATCATAATATTGGAGTTGTAGGACTGTAGATACAATATATGAAATGTAAATAATCACAAAACACAACACCACAATGAAAGGAGTAATACACAAATAATGAAATGCATAGGAGGTAGAACAACACATGAACTTTGTTTAGTAGAATGAATTCGTGTGTCTTGGTATCCAAGTATATATGCGGATTTAAAGGTGACTATGTATGGGAGCATATGAACATATGAAGGAGTTGAGACATGGTTAATAGTTGTGTTAGAGTTGGTAAGTGCCTTTATGTGCCGAGTGATCTATATTTCATGCCAAAGAAAACAAAATCATGTAGTCTGACATATATCGTTGTACGACCTCGCTATTACCTTGAGATAAACTTACCTTCCTATGAATACTTATCTACAACATAGCAGTTGATAAAACTAGCATTAGCAGCCAATAGATACATCTTGGCAGCCCACTCTCATAAAAACAACATACGGGCAGCAAGCGGATAACCCAAGCATATTCTTTCAACTTTCTCGTCCCTAATCATACTTTCTAATACACATTATCATATATATATATATATATATATATATATCATGTTTAGCCTATTTTAGTTCCATAACAGCCTTACAACAGCACACAAAGCACAAGACATAACAATTCTATGCAACATACGAATAGGCGGCATAACGTTACATCCCTTCGCTACATTACGATGTTGCCGATTCCAAAACTTTACCAACTTCAACCAAACTGTTCCCACAGCATTTATACATATAACCAGTCCTAAAAAGGTTCAAAAATAGTCCTCAAAATAGGTGGAGGATGTGAGACCATAGCCCCCAATCAATCAGCCCACAAGTTTCTATTACGAGCACAATTATGATATCACACAAGAACTTACTTTCACAGACTATAAAAATGGTGTAGCCGCCTTTATAAATCGCTATAGATCCAATTATCATTAATAATAGTAGCTTCCCTTCATTATTAATCCAACCAAAATGAGAAAAGCTTCCAAATAAACAAGAAAAATGTACAACAACTTTTGGAACACATGCTGTCCAACAATTTCAGCATAGACATAACCAACATAGTCTCTTGTTTTGCATACCAAAATCATACTAAACATATAACTATAATCACTTATCTTTACCTTTAAGGTTAAGGGACTCCTTAATAACCTTAAAAGCACTTTTTGGCTGCTTTACAAAGTTAAGAAGTGTAGAGAGAAAAAATTAAGAAAATCTGATTTTTTTGTTCAAGTTGAATGACTTGAGTGAGCTGATTTTAAGCCCCTTGTAAAGGAGTATTTGGATGAATTAATTTTTTCATTTTAAGCCTTATTTTATCAAGAAATCAAAGTACCATTTTCTCCCTTTCACTTGGACCTTATTGGGTTCAAATTGGTTAGGCCTTTGCTGCCTATTTTGTTTCTTTTCACTTAGATAGTTTTGGCCCAACACACCAATTGAGTTTTGTTATGCTTGGGATCTTTATCTATTAGTCTTGGGTTGAAAATATTGTCCATTTGTGATTCTAAAATATGGGCTAAAGTTACACCCTTAATACGAACTTTATTCATAATCGAACTTGGATAAATTCGACGTTGGGCCTTGTCTCTGTTTATCTAGCAAAATTAAGCTAAGCAAGTAGGTGACTCACCTGCTAGCTTCCTAAGTCTTACAAGCACCTAAATTCTCTCACTTTGTTTAGGGTCGTGATCTCCTCAATTTGACTTAAAACATATTTACAATCGACCCTCTTCAGCGTTAGACATACATATCGCCCTTTAATTGGATTCGAGTACTTTTAAAAATTGGCACTAATTTGACCAAACCATATCATATTTCATTTGCGTAGTACCAGTATTGTAAGATGTGAGGTGTAATTTAGGAATATTTGTCCTCGAATATTAGCATAATTGGATAGCTTAACCAAGTTTAAACATTTACTTACACAAACGTTTGACAACATACTAAGTATTCAATCACATGTACCTATTAGTGTCCCAATTCTGCATGTTGGACTTACTCTTTAGCTTCAAATAAGTAAAGGTATTGTGATTTCATCACATCCTCGACCTCCCTTGTTATTTATTCTGCTTGGTGGTTTCTCGAAAGTACTTTTACTAAAGCTATTTCTTTATTCCTTAGCTTCTTAACTTAATGATCTAGAATAGCAATAGGTACCTCTTTATATGTGAGATCTTCTGTAACCTGCACATCCTCAATAGGAATGATACAAGATGGGTTACTGGATACATTTTTGAAGCATTGAGACATGAAAACCTGGATGAACTATTGAATGCTCTTGAGGTAGCACTAGTTCATATGCAACCTGCCCAAACTTCTTAATAATTTTGTATGGCTTTATGTAGCATGGGCTCAGTTTTCCTTTCTTACAAAATCTCATAACCCCTTTCATTGGAGACACCTTTAAAAATACCCAATCCCCTACTGAGAACTCCAATCCTCTCCTTCTAGCATTCGTATATGATTTGTGATGACTTTGGGCTATTTTTAGCTGCTGCTGTATTACCTTAACATTTTCCATGGATTGTTGTACTAGATCTAGCCCAAGCAAGGTGGTTTCACCCACTTCAAAGCATCTAATTAGCAACCTATATTTCCTCCCATAGAAAGCTTCGTAAGGTGCCATCTTTATACTCGCGTGGTAGCTATTATTATAGGCAAATTCAATAAGTGGCAAATGATTCACCCAAATAACTTTAAAGTCCAATGCACATGGTTGCAAAATATCTTCAAGTGTCTAAATGGTGCATTCTACTTGACCATCTGTTTGAGGGTGGAATATTGTACTCAAATTCACTTGTGTCCCTAAACTCCTTTGGAAGGACTTTTAAAACTTTGCAATGAATTGAGCCCCTCGGTCAGATATAATGAAGATTGGGACTCCATGTAGCTTGACTATCTCTTTGATGTATAGCTTGCATATTCTTCATTTATATAATCACTCCTGACTGGCAAAAAGTATGTTGATTTTGTAAGTCTGTCAACTATTACCCATATGGAGTCAAACTTCTAAAATGAGCGAGGCAAACTTGTAACAAAATCCATATTGATCATATCCCACTTCCATGATGGAAGCTCTATACACTGCATATAACATCCTAGCTTTTGGTGTTCTACTTTCACTTGTTGGCAAGCTGGACATTGAGCCACAAATTCTGTAATGTCCTTTTTCATGCCTCCCCACTAAAACATTCCCTTCTGGTCTGGTACATCTTAGTTGATCTTGGATGGATGGAATATCGGGAATTATGGGCTTCGTCCATTATTTTCTTTCTAAATCTATTAATATCAGGCACATATAATCTATTTTGGCAGTAAAGTATTCCATTTTTTGTAAATTCAAAGCCCTTTATTGTACTCTGACTTATCTTTTCCTTAAGCTGTTGTAATACAAGATCCTCTAACTATGTTGCTTTTACCTCCATTACCAATGAAGATACTACTGCATTATGTAAAATAACCCCTTCCTTTGGAGTTTCAAGAAGACGAACTCCCAAACTGGCTAGCTGACGTAGATCCTTAGCCACTCCTTGACTTACCACAGCTTGATCACCTGTATTTATGATTGCCTTATGACTTGGCTAGCACATTTGCTTTCCTCAGATGGTATAGTATATCAACATCATAATCCTTTATTAGCTCTAGCCATCTCCCCTGTCTTAAGTTTAGGTCTTTTTGCTTAAAGATGTATTCCAAACTCTTATGGTCAGTATATATGTAAATGTGAACCCTATACAAATAGTGGCGCCATATTTTCAGAGCAAACACAACTGCTGCTAGCTCAAGATCATGTGTTGGATAGTTTTTATCATATGGTCATAGCTATCTAGATGCATAAGCAATTATCCTACTATTTTGTGTCAGTACACACCCTAAGCCAACTCTTAAAGCATCCTAATACACTGCATACCCCTCGGTGCCTTCTGGAAGTACTAGCACAAGTGCAGAGGTTAGCTTATTTTTCATCTCCTAGAAGCTCCTTTCACATACATTATTCCATTGGAACTTGGTTACCTTATGTGTCAACTTTGTTAGAGATGCAGAAATAGAAGAAAACAATTCAACAAACCTCCTGCAATAACCTGCCAAACCTAGGAAGCTCTGAACTTTCGTGGGTGTTATTAGTCTAGGCCAATCTTTCACAGCCCCTTTTTTTTGTGAATCAACCCTTATTCGCTCATTAGACACAATATGACTCAAGAATGCCAATAAGTTTAGCCAAAATTCACATTTAGAAAACTTTGCATACAATTGTCAATCATGAAGAATCTGTAACACTTGTCGTAAGTGATTTGTATGATCCTCTTCTGATCTTGAATATACCAAAATATCATCTATAAATACTATGACAAACACATCAAAGAATGGGTTAAATACCCTGTTCATCAAATCCGAAAAACTACTGGTGCATTCGTTAGCCCAAATGACATAACAAGAAATTCAAAGTGACCTTAGCATGTTCTGAAAGCAGTCTTAGGTATATCTTCCTCCTTCACCCTCACTTAGTGATAACCTGACCTCAAATCAAATTTTGAAAAGCATTTGACACCCTATAACTGATTAAATAAATCATCAATCCTGGGTAAAAGGTATTTATTCTTAATTGTCACCCTATTCAATTGTCGATAGTCGATACACATTCTTAAGGTGTCATCCTTTTTTCGTACAAATAACACTTGTGCACCCCAAGGGGACATACTAGGTCTTATAAAACCCTTCTCTAATAAGTTTTTTAACTGCTCTTTTAATTCACGCAATTTTACCAAGGCCATTGTATTTAGAGGGATAAAAATAGTTTGAGTGCCTGGAAGTAAGTTAATACCAAAATCTACCTCTCGTTCTGGAGGTAAGCCTGGAAGTTCTTCAGGGAACACATCAACAAATTCATTTACTGCTGGAACTTATTGAAGAGTTAGTAATTCTGTCTCCACATCCCTCACTCTAACTAAATGATATATATACCTCTTAGATATCATCTTTCTAGCCTTAAAATAAGAGATAAACTTCACCCTTTGGTGCTCCAACATTACCTTTCCATTGAAGAACTGCCTCATTTGAAAAGTGGAAGTACACTCTCTTAGTTCGGCAATCTATGGTGGCATAGCAAGAACCTAGCCAATCCATACCCATTATAATGTCAAACTCTACCATTTCTTGCTCAATAAGGTCAGCCAATGTGTCACGATCACAAACAGGTACTACACAGTCATAGTAAATTCTTTTAGCCATAATAGATTCACCGGTTGGTGTGAACACTTCAAATGGTTTGTTCAATAATTTAGGTGTTCTCTTAAGCTTCCCAGCAAATAATGGGGTAATGTATGATAGTGTAGAACCAAGGTCAATTAATCCATATACATTATGTGAAAAGATGGACAATATACCTGTGATCACATCAGGTGAAGCTTCTAAATTTTGTCGACTCCCAGAGCATAAGTGCGATTCTGGACTCCGCTTTAGCTAGCTGCCTCTCTAACATCTCTAGCAAAACCCATAGGTGCTTGTTGACCCCTACCTATTAGATAAACTGACGATGTTGATGCAATAGTTGATCTAGTAGGTTGTGCTATATCACCCATACGCCTCCTCAGGCAATCTTTTATCATGTGCCCTAGCACACCACACCAATAACAAGCGTATTTCCTAACACGACATATACCTAAATGAATTTTTTTGCACTGTTTACAAGGCTACGTAGGGCGGGCCTGCTGAATATCTCGCTGTCCGAGCACCTTGCCCTTCACTTCTTAGACCAAACTAATTTTTCCTAGACCCCTGAAGTTGTGGTGGAGCACTAGCTGCAGTGTAGAAGGATGATGGCCTAGGCAGTCTATTAAAAAACTGAGACCTAAGATCACCTTGGGAAGATGTAAACTGCCCTGTAGACCTGGCCCTCTTGGCCTGCCCCCTTTTCAACTCTTGTGTCCTTCTTCATCACCTCTGATCATCCAGTTTCTGTGCAAAAGCTTGCATTCTTGCTATATCCATGTCTTTGTTCAAGGAAGCAATGGTACAGTCTCTGACCAGATATGTGTCCAATTTATCCACATATCAATTAACTCAATCTACCATAGTAGCAAACATATTAGGAGCATACCTGGCCAGGGAATGAAAGTGAAAGTTATACTCCTTCACGCTCATATTCCCTTGGTAGATATTTAAGAACTGATTTGCACGGGCCTCTCGGATCTCTAATGGCAAGTAATGGTCAAGAGATGCCTCTTTGAACTCCTTCCAAGTAGTTGGAAGTGAATCTATACCCTTAGATTGCTTCCAAGTTTCATACCACGATATAGCCATACCCTTCAACCGATATATCGGTAACTCAACAGCTTCTGTACCACTCACATGGATAATATCTAAAGTGCATTGAATCTGATCAATAATGTCTTGGGGATCTTCATTAGGATCTGACCCAGTAAAGGATGGGGGCTCCATTAAGAAAATCATATATCCTTGTACCAGCTGCCCTATTCACCCCACTTGTACCTATAACGTGACCTTCCTGCCTTTGACCTTGGCTTGTAACTATATGGGTCAATTGTTAGACTGCATTTCTCAAATCCTGCATGATAGAATCAATAGGTGGTTCGGGGGGAATATTACTACTTCTGAGTTCATCAGGAGCTGGAGGAGTTAGAGATGTTTGTAATAGAGACTCCTCTTGAACCTCATTTCATTGTCTTACCCGACTGGGTATACAAACCACCACTTCTAGTCCCTTCCCTTTACCTTTGTTTTGCCTGGTTTCTGGCATACTTGCTGTACAAAATAATTTAGAAGTTAGATATAATTCACCTATTACACTTGGCTTTATGGTACGATCTAAAGAATAAAAAGAAAATATTAACTCCTAAATGCCACGTAGCCTCCTGCTTATAAATGTGGTGAACAACACATCAATAAACAAGACTTTACATAGATATAGCTTTGTAGACTCCCTAGGATGACCCGCTCTGATACCACTTCTGTCATGCCAAAAGTCTCATTAGGGCGAACTGGCACTCGTTGCTGATGAGGCTTGGGAGAACCAACATGTGTCCATGTGCTTTCTATATTATAAGGGATTTTTACATTTGACATACCTTTAAGAAAATAAACAGTGATAATAAGCCAAAAAGAAATACATATGGCTAGGTCGTTGGGGCCACGGTGTTTAAAGTATAAGACATGACCACACTTTAATTTACATAGTCTACAAAGCCTCTAGATAAGGACAAGTATCTGATAAAGGTAGAGAAAGGCTCTGCCTCAACTAACTATACAATACAAAATTATAGGCTCTAGACATACAAAGCTCCAAAGCAACCTAGAGCTTGATAATAGCAGCTGGATATCCTGTACTCCTACTGGGGAGATCTACTAGCACCTGCATCTGCAGCATGAAATGCAGGTCCCCCATAAGGGACGTTAGTACGAGATAATATACTAAATATATAAGGCAGGAAATACTATATATGAAGTACCAACTCAAATGAAACTATACACTGGTGTAGGATAAGAGACAATATTTAGTTGTACTGTGGGATCATGTACTTTATACTATTTTTACTACTTTACCTTTACTATATAATCTATGCACAACATGTAATATGAATGACCAGTTGATCAGTGATAAATCTATATCGAGATTGGTCCTGGCTAGGCTTTTCCTTAAAGCCCTTGGGCTACCCCCCGTGATAGGATTGACACTAGCTATGTGATTCTTCCACCCCTCGGGTTACCACCCATCCATAAGTAAAATACTTTACTTTATCTTTCAATTACCTCTGAGATAATTCTTTTGGTGGTTGTAATATTGGAGCTATAGGACTATAGATATAATATATGACATATAAATAATTACAAAAAACAACAACGCAATGAAAGGAGTAAGTTACACAAATAATGAAATGTAAATGAGGTAGAACAAAACATCTACTTTATTTAGTAGAACGAATTCGTGTATCTTGGTATCCAAATATGTGTGCAGATTTAAAGGTAACTATGTATGGAAGCATATGAACATATGAAGTAGTTAAGACATGGTTAATAGTTGCGTCAAAGTTGGTAAGTGCCTTTATATGCCAAGGAGGGATCTATGTTTCATGCCAAATAAGACAAAATCAAGTAGCCTTACATACCTCGCTGTACGACCTCGCTATTACCTAGAGATAACCTTCCCTTCCTACAAATATTTATCTACAACATAGTAGGTGATAAAACTAGCATTAGCAGCTAATAGATACATCTTTGGTAGCCCACTCTCATAGAAACAACATACGGGCAGCAAGCAGATAATTATAAACCCGAGCGTAATCTTTCAACCTTTCTACCCCTAATTATATTTTCTAATACACATTATCATATACATATCATGTGCACCCTATTTTAGTTCCGTAAAACCTTACAACAACCCACAAAGCACAAGACATAACAATTCTATGCAACATACAAATAGGTTGTATAACATTATATCCCTTCGCTATATTACGACATTGATGATTCCAAAACTTTACCAACTTCAAAAAAACTATTTCCACAATATTTATACATATAGAAAGTCCTAAAATAGTTCAAAAACTATCCTCAAAGTAGGTGGAGGATGTGAGACCATAGCCCCTAATCAATCAGCCCACAAGTTTTTATTACGAGCACAATTATGATATCACACAAGAACTTGCTTTCATGGACTATAAAAACGGTGCATCTGCCTTTATACATCATTATAAAACCAATACTCATTAAGAACAATATCCTCCCTTAATAATCAATCCAACCAAAAAGAGAAAAGCTTCCAAATAAACAAGAAAAATGTACAACAACTTTTGGAACACATGTTGTCCAACAATTTCAACATAGACATAACCAACATAGTCTCTTGTTTTGCATAAGAAAACTATACTAAACACACAACTATAATCCCTTACCTTTACCTTGAAGATTGAGGGCCTCCTTAAGAACCCTAAAAGCTGCTTTTGATGCTTTACAATGTTAAGAACTGTAGAGAGAAAGCCTTAAGAAAATCTGATTTTTTTGTACAAGTTGAATGACTTGAGTGAGCTGATTTTAAGCCCCTTTTAAAGGAGCACTTGGCCGACTTAACTTTCTCATTATAAGCCTTATTTTATCAAAAAATCAAAGTACCATTTTGCCCCTTTCACTTGGGCTTTATTGGGTTCAAATTGGTTGAGCCTTTGCTGCCAATTTTGTTTCGTTTCTCTTTGTTAGTTTTGGCCCAACTCACCAAGTGAGTTTTATTGTACATGGGCACTTTCTATATCATTCTTGGGATGAATATATAGTGCATTTGTGATGCTAAACATGGTTAAAGTTACACCTTTAACACAAACTTTATTCATAATCGGACTTGGATAAATTCGACGTTGGCCCTCCTCTCCGTTTATCTAGCAAATTTAAGCTAAGCAAATAGGTGACTCACCTGCTAACTTCCTATCCTCTAAGAACCTTAATTTTCTCACTTTGTTTAGGGCCGTGATCTCCTTAATTCAACTTAAAATTTATTTTCACTTGACCCTCTTCAGTGTTAGACATACATATCGCCCTTTAATTGGAGATTCGAGCACTTCTAAAAATTGGCGCTAATTTGACTAAAGCCTATCATGTTCCATTTATGTAGTACTAGTATTCTAAGATGTGGTCTATTACAAAAATGTCATCTATAAAGATTATTACAATCACATCCAAGAATGGCTTGAATACCCTATTCATCAGATTTATAAAAACTGTTGGTGCATTCATTATCCCAAATGACATTATAAGAAATTGAAAGTGACCACAGTGTGTTCTGAAACCAGTCGTAGGTATATCTTTCTCCTTAACCCTCACTTGTTGATAACCTGATCTCAAATTAATTTTTGAAAAGCATTCGACACCTGTAACTGATCAAACAAATTATCAATCCTTGGGAGGAAGTATTTATTCTTAATGTTCAACCTATTCAATTGTTGATAGTCAATACACATTCTCAAGGTGCCATCTTTTTTCATACAAATAATACTGGTGCACCCCAAGGGGACACACTAGGTCTTATGAAACCCTTCTCTAATAAGTCTTTTAACTGCTCTTTTAATTCAAGCAATTCTACCAAGGCCATTCTATATAGAGGGATAGAAATAGTTTGAGTGCCTGGAAGTAAGTCAATACCAAAATCTACCTCTCGTTCTGGAGGTAAGCCTAGAAGTTCTTCAGGGAACACATAAACAAATTCATTTACTGCTGGAACTGATTGAAGAGTTGGTGATTCTATCTCCATATCCCTCACTCTAACTAAATGATATATATACCCCTTAGATATCATCTTTCTAGCCTTAAAATAAGAGATAAATTTACTCTTTGGTGCCCCAACATTGCCTTCCCATTCAAGAATTGCCTCATTTGGAAAGTAGAAGCAAACTCTCTTAGTTTGGCAATCCACAGTGGTATAGCAAGAAGCTAACCAATCCATATCCATTATAACATCGAATTCCACCATTTCTAACTCAATAAGGTCAGTCAATATGTCACGAGTACAAACAGTTACTACACAGTCATAATAAATCCTTCTAGTCATAATATATTCACCGGTTGGGGTAGACACTTCAAATGGTTTGTCCAATAATTTGGGTGTTCTCTTAAGTTCCCCAGCAACTAATGAAGTAATGTATGATAATGTGAAACTAGGGTCATTAATGCATATACATTATGTAAAACTATGGACAATGTACCTATGACCACATCAAGTGAAGCTTCCAAATTTTTACAACTCCCTAGAGCATAAGTGTGATTCTAGATTCTGCTAGAGCTAGCTGCCCCTCTAACACCTCTACCATGACCCATAGGTGCTTGTTGACCCTTATCTAATGGAGGAACTAACAATAATGATGCAATAACTGACCCAATAGATTGTGCTATATCAACCAAATGCCTCCTCGGGCAATCTCTTATCATATGCCCTAGTGCACCACATCAATAGCAAGCGTCTATCCCAACACGACATATACCTGAATAACTTCTTCCACACTGTTTACAAGGTTATGTAGGGGTCATTTGCTAGCCTGCTAAATATCCTGTTGTTCGGGCGCCTTGCCTTTCACTTCTTGGACCAAACTGACTTCTCCTAAACCCTTGAAGTTGCAGTGGAGCACTGGCCATAGAGTAAGAGGATGATGGCCTAGGTGGTCTACTAGAAAACTGAGGACTAAGGTCACCTTGGGATGGTGTAACCCTATAGGCCTGGCCCTCTTAGACTACACCCTTTCTAACTCTTGTGTCCTTCTCCTTTGCCTCTAATCCTCCAATTTCTATGCAAAAGCTTGCATTCTTGCTATATCCATGTCTTTGTTCAAGGAAGCAATGGTACAATCTATGACTAGATACATATCCAATCTATTCACATATCGATTAACTCAATCTGCCATAGTAGCAACTACATTAGGAGCATACATGACCAGGGAATTAAATTGAAGGCTATACTCCCTCATGCTCAAATTCCCTTGGTGGAGGTTCAAGAACTAATCTGCACGGGCCTCTCGGATCTCTAATGGTAAGTAATGGTCAAGAAATGCCTCTTTGAGTTCCTTCCAGTTAGTTGGAGGTGCATCTATACCCTTGGTTGCTTCCAAGCCTCATACCACAATATAGCCACACCCTTCAACCTATATGTCACTAACTCGATAGGTTCTGTACCACTCACATGCATAACATTTAAAGTGTGCTGAATCTGATCAATAAAGTCTTGGGGATCTTCATTAGGATCTGACCCAGTGAAGGATGGAGGGTCCAAAATAAGGAAATCACATATCCTCGTGCCAGCTGCCTTATTCGCACCACCTGCACCTATAACTGGACCTTCCTGTCTTTGACCTTGGCTAGTAACTATATGGGTCAATAGTTGGACTACATTTCTCAGATCCTACACGCTAGCATCAATAGGTGGTTTTGGGGAATTTCACTACTTTTGAGTTCATCGAGAGTTGGAGATGTCTGTGACAAAGACTCCTCTTGAACCTCATTTAGTTGAACCTCACTTCTACTTCCTTCCTTTTAACTTTATTTTTCCTGGTTTCTGGCATACTTGCTGTACAAAATAATTTAGGGGTTAGAAACAATCCACCTATTACACTTAGCTCTATGGCATGATCTAAAGAACGAAAAGAAAGTAACAACTCCTAAATGCCACATAGCCTCCTACTTATAAATGTGGTGCACGACACATCGATAAACAAGACTCTACTTAGACACGACTTTGTAGACTCCCTAGGATGACCCATTGCCAATAAGACCTATTGCCAATAAGACCTCGGAGAACCAACCTATATCTATGCGCTTTCTATACATATTATAAGGGATTTCTATATTCAACATGCCTTTTAGAAAGTAGCCAGTGATAACAAGCCAAAAGGAAATGCATATGGTTAGGCCATTGGGGCCACAGTGTCTAAAGTAGGAGACATAAACACACTTTAATTTACATAGTCTACAAAGACTCTAGATAAGGAAAAGTATTTGATAAGGGTCAGGATAGTCCCTGCCTCGGCTAACTATACAATACAAAAAAGATATAAGCTCTAGACACCCAAAGCTTGGAAGCAACCTGGAGCTTGGTAACAATAGCTGAATATCCTGTACTCTTACTGGGGAGATCTACTAGCACCTATACCTTCAACATGAAATGCAGGTCCCCCATAATCGATGTCAGTACAAGATAATGTACTGAATATGTAGGGCGGGAAATACTGTATATAAAGTAACAACAACAACATATCCCCGTGCCTCAAAAGGCTCCCGCTCATTGCGGGGTGAGGGGGGGTCAGATGTACGCAGCCTAACCCCTATGTTTAAAAACATAAAGTGGTTGTTTCCAGATGACCCATGAGGAGTGTCGAAAGTTGCACTAGCTAACTGCTATTTCACAAATGTAAAAAGCGCAGATAATTTAAAGAGCCATTTTGCTTTATTTCATCATACTCCAAGGCCAAAAAATAGTCAATCTTTGGCTCCATCCGATATTGATGGAAAGACTGTATATAAAGTAACAACTCAAATAACACTACTAGTGTAGGATAAGAGACCACCCCTTAGTTGTACTGTGGAATCATGTACTTTATGTTCTTTTTATTACTTTACCTTTACTGTATAATCTGTGCACAATATATAATACAAATGACTAGCTGATCAGTGGTAAATCTATATTGGGATCGGTCCTAGCTAGGCTTTTTATTTTAACCCTTTAGGCTACCCCCAGTGATAGGATCGACCTTGGCTAAGAGATTCTTCCACCCCTCAGTTAAATAGCAATATACTTTATCTTTCAATTATTTTTGAGATGATTCTTTTGGTGGCCATAATATTGGAGCTGTAGGACTATAGATACAACATAATACACTTAAGGAATTATAAAAGACAACACCATAATGAAAGAAGTAAGTTACACAAATAATGAAATGCATAGGAGGTAGAACAACACATGAACTTTATTTAGTAGAACGAACTCGTGTATCTTAGTATCCAAGCATGTATGCAGATTTAAAGGTGACTATGTATGGGATCATATGAACATGTGAAAGAGTTGAGACACGATTAATAGTTGTGTCAGAGTTAGAAAGTACCTTTATGAGCCAAGGAGGGATCTATGTTTCATGCCAAATAATATGAAATCAAGTAGCCTTACATACCTCGCTGTAAGACCTTGTTATTACCTTGAGATAACCTTCCCTTCCTCCAAATATTTATCTACAACATAATAGGTGATAAAACTAGCATTAGCAACCAATAGATACATCTTGGCAGCCCAATCTCATAAAAAAAATAACATACGGGCAGCAAGCGTATAATTATAAACCCGAGTGTAGTCTTTCAATCTTTCCACCCCTAATCTTATTTTCTAATATACATTCAAATATACATATCATGTGTAGCCTATTTTAGTGCCATAATAGTCTTAAAACAGCCCACAAAGCACAATACATAACAATTCTACACAACATACAAATAGGCGACATACATTACGTCCCTTCGCCATATTTTGACGTCGACAACCCTGCCATATTTTGACGTCGACAACCCTGAACCTATTTCAAATTTACCCAAACTATACTCAACCCATATATAGATAGAAATATCCCTAAAATAATCTTACAATAGTACCAAAGTAGTAATGAAGGACTTGAGGCAATATCCTTCCATCCATCAGCCCACAAGTTCGTACTAAGAGTATAATTGTGATATCCTATAATAACTCATTTTCGCGGACTGTAAAAGTGGTACAGCAGCTTACTTAAATCACTAACAAAATATATCTTGTTAATAACATAAGTCTTACTTCATAATTCAGCCAACCAAGAAGAGAAAATTCTCTTGAATAATAAGAAAAATTCACAACAATCTTTAGGACACATGCTGTCCAAATTTTTCAGCATATGTATAGTTGGCTTATTTCTCTGGTTTTCGTAAACAAACCATACTAAGTGCATAAGTATATTTACATAAATTTAAAATCAAATTGTAGATCTTATTAAGGAATCCTTGTAAGGTTGTGAGGCCTATTTTTCACACTTTGAAAGAGGGCAAAGAATAACCAAGAAAGCAGTTTTTTTTGGGTCCAAGTTGAAGTTACTTTAGGGGGCTTTATTCACCCCTTTTTAAAAGACCTCTTGGTCGACTTACTTTTGATTTATTAGCCTTAATATATTATGTTGGTGATTCAGCTTCTTTCTCCTTTCACTTGGGCCTTAAGGGGCTCTAAATTGATGGGCTTTTGCTACCCATTTTTCCCCCTTTCTCTTAGTTAGTTTTGGTCCCAAATTATCAAAGAAATTGTGATATCTTTGGGCTCTTTTAATATCCTTATTGGGCTAAAAATATAGTCCATTTATGATGCTAAAATATGGGCTAAAGTTACACTCTTAACACAGACTTTATTCATAATTAGACTTGGACAAATTCGACATCGGGCCTGGTCTTCATTTAGCTAGCAAATTTAAGTTATGCAAGTAGGTGACTCACCTGCTAACTTTCTAAGTCCTGCAAGCACCTCAATTCTCTCACTTTGTTTAGGGTTGCGATCTCCTCAATTTGACACAAAATATGTATACCCTCGACCCTCTTAAGCGTTTGACGCATATATCACCCTATAACATGAGATTCAAACACTTTTAAAAATGGTGCTAATTTGACCAAACTATATCATGTTTCATTTTCACAGTACTAGTATTGTAAGATGTAGGATGTTATAGAATCTGTCTTTTATTGAGGGGGATGTGGCTACCTCGAGGGTGCATAGGGTTGATATTATATTTGATAAGGAGAAACTGGAAAAGTTACTGCAAATTCCATTGGTGGGGCGGACTGAGTATGTGTGGTTGGAGGATGTTGCTTGTGTTTTGACCTCCATGTTTACTGATGGGCGAGTCACTAATGTGCCCAGGAATGTGTATGGATATGCCACCATATTTGAATCTCTTATTTGAGGTGGTGTATAAGGGGCTGTTAACGAGGGGTGAGCACAGGCATGAAGCAACCTTTTGTAACATAGGGATCGCTCAAGCGATAGACCTTGAAAAAACTGTGGAATGGCCTGATTTGATTGTTGGCCATATGGGGCATATTATTGATCCTACAAAGGGTTCTTATGAGCTCATCTATGGAAATTTGCTGACCCTCATCTTTAGGGCATTTCAGGTTTCGCTTAGGGCAGGGAGGGCTTTGACCAAGAAATACATTATTGATTACCACACTGCTATTGAGTTCAAGTGTACTCCTCCTGCTGTCATTGCTGCTGCACCTGCTCCACAGAAGTTTACTGGCACTATCACTCAGATCATGAGGGAACTTCGAGAAGCTTAAGCTGAGCAGGCTCATCTTTAGGACTAGGATGGTGATCTTCAGGATCGGCTTAGAGACTCTCAGATGGAAGTAGCTCTCCTTAAGGACAGACTCCTCCAGCAGCAGGTGGACCATAATCATTAGGTGGACTCCCTTATTAGGTTGCTAGGCACACGCCCCTCATCACCTTACCTTTAGTATTTATAGTCCATTGCTATCCGTTCTTTTGATTCGCACTACAGATAATTTTTTTTGGCTTGTATAATTTTTTGTGGATGCTTGTGAAGGCACTGGTGCTTGTCTGTTTTTTTTTATGGATATCATATTCTGCTTTATCTTGCTGCATTACTCTATGCTATGTGGATGGCTAATATCCTCAGTTCCATGTGTAATGCTTTTACTGTTCATGGCACCTATACTAATGTTTTTGTTGCTTGGGTTGTACTGATGCCTGTTGTCTTTTTGAGATGTCGAAAGGGGGAAGTTATTTTTTAAGAACTCATATTTCCACACAGTTTGCCATCATTAAAAAGGGAGAATTTGTTAGAATATTTACCAGTATAACTTTGTTGTCTTGATGATGACAAACGGAACCAGCAACAGCAAGCCAAGGAACCAGGTCCAGTTTATCTACACTAGTGGAGTCAAGTAGAATCTTAGTTGAAGTAAAATTGCTATTTAAGAAAACAAAATCAGGATAAGATTTGGCGAAGGTAGCAACTTAGGAAAAGGACTCCTTTATGGAAAAGAATTGTGTGCTCTACTCAAGAAAGGAGTGTTATATGGAATGTCTCTATGGTTCAATATAAATACAATCATCAACCCTAGAAGACACAAATTATCCAATCGGAAAACTGTGAAGAAGCATTCAAGCAAAAGCATGTGTAGTTGACAAGAGCATTCAAGCAAGATCTAGAGTTAAGTTTTCTTGATTATTCAAGTCTGTTTGACAATCTTCTTATAATCTTTGTTTAGGGACAAATATTGTAAGAAATTACTTTTTCTTTGAGTGAGTTGTAATTGAGAGTAGATTTGAGTCTCAATAGTTGAGTTTGAAGAGTAAGTTGTAAGTTGACTTTCCTCGTTTGATGTTAGTGAAGTTGTTGAAATCCTACTAGTGTAGGTAGTGGTTATTTCTCCCTTGAGCAAGGAATTTTTTCACTATAAATTGCTTGTTATCTTTATTGCTTTGTGTGTGCGTGTTGGTACTGCTTATTAAACTAGGTTCACGAGCAGTATAGGGGTACAAATCCTTACAATTGGTATCAGAGCCGGTCTTTTCGAAACATGACTAACAATCTCAAAAAGATAATAGCGGCCCAACCCACGGTACAAGAAAAAGCTTCTCAGTCAAGACCTCCACTGTTTAATGGACACTACTACGGATGGTGAAAAACTCGAATGATGAATCACATTGAGGGGAAGCACCCTTCTTTGGAATGTTGTGCTTAACGGACCAACCATTCCCATGAAAGATGGGTCAACGTCAGGTACTCCAAGAGTACCCAAGGAACACAGTGAGTGGAATGATGCTGATAAGATTGACATGTAGAACAATGCCAAGGAAAAGAAGATCCTATTGTGTGCCATTGGTCTTGATGAAAAACAAACAAAATTAGGATTCATGATTTATGGTAATTTAAAGCAAATAACACAAACTCATTACAATTCAAAGTGAAAGAGGCTAAAGACGAAATAAATTACTCATTACAACGACAAAAAGAGACGGAAGGAACTCTTGAAGTTTAGCCCATAATTTTCGCATACTCAAATAAATTCTTATGGGTTGATTGTGTATTTATATTGTTTCTTCTAGACATGATAATGGTATTAAGATGAAAGTATGGATATACCCATTTATTACTACTTTAATTGTTCATCATTATCTCCAATACTGATGATTGATGAAACGCCTCATTATAGAGGAAGACTGATTAAAAGCATTTGATTAGCCCGCCAGGTGGAAAAACGTATGTTAGTTAAATGTGTATTTATTTTTTTAAGTTTAATTGGATAATATATATAAATGCAAACTTTTTCAATTCCTCAATCATCAAGTTAAAAGAACACAAAATTAAGAAACTCAATACCATTATGATAGTGAATAACAGTAATACTAATATCTTTATTTTTTTAATATGTACAAAAATTAGATTTTGATTTAGTATAAGGGAAACATGATGCGAGTTTCGCCCTTCCCACTTTTAATAATACTAGTATTTGAACACGTGCAAAGCACATGTATTTCAAGTTAATTAATTTTATATTTTTTTGCTAAATATTTAATTTTAATGATTTTTTCTAATAATATAATTTAAATCAAGTGCGAGTAATTTCATTGAAACTCAATTCATGTTCATAATAAGTTCTCTTTTAACTCTTATATACAAAATTTAGAGTTGATGCATACGCATATATTTTACTTCTACTATTGAAGTTCAAAAAGAAGTGACATAATGTGCACTTCTAATTAAGTTGTCAATTGTCATTTCAAATCTTGAACTAACACGATTAATATCCCTAGAAAAGGATTCATGTTTACTAAAACACAATTCATCCATCTTGTGATTGTAATGTCAAAAAATTTGATTAACTATTTAAAAAAGAATAAATATTTTATTAATTCGGTAAAAAAAATATTAAAAGGTACACAAAATAATTTGATTATATAACGAATAATATATTAAAAGTATATAAACAGAAGTACAGAACATTTGAATGGAAAAAACTAAACATTATATTCTAAGCCAAGAAAACATATGTGAACTTTCATTGGCACTGATATATAAAATAAACCAGAAACATAAAATATATACTCAATAAGCATTTTCTTCAACTAAACATTTAATGTTCATCTGCATTAGGTGGGAAGACTATTTTTTTGACCAATTCATCAAAGTAAGAGCATACTTCAAAAGCATCAACTTTAACACATACTCAATTGTTATTCAAAAGAAACTCACTCTTTGTTGTTATATAGAGTATTCCTAATTACAAATTAGTGTTACTTGAGCTTCTTTTCACATATTCATTAATTTTGATATCTATATTAAAGCAATTCAATAATACTCCTTAACTTCTAGCAATGAGAGATTGGAAATTGATTATGTAATGCCTAATTATAAATTAAAAAAATAATTTATATATAGTGCACTGTGCTCATGCAGTTCACATAAGATGAAAGGTTTTAGATTGTGATTAATTTTTTTATTCAGCTTAATTGTAGTCCAAATTTGTTATTAGTAGTATCAATAGCTTTTAAAGACTATATATCGTCTTGAATATTAAAAAAATCAATTACCAAACACGTGTGTGTATATATATTTACTTCATAGTGTATAAATGCTATTAAAAGTAAGATGGTCAAAAGATTATTATTATTTGTCACGACCCGGGAGGGTACCCTAGACGTGGCCGGCAACCAGAGACTATTGCTAGTCTCCAAGCGAATCATTCGGCTTCATCACATCCATTCAATCAACAAAATCTATAAGATCAACGGAAGTCTAAATATAGCAGTGGACAATCTAGTCTCCAAAATAACATCAAATAAATAAAAGGGCTAGTAGAAAAAAAAAACTAAATCAATAAGTCTCAACATCAATACTCCAACTCTAGTGTGTGACGCCTCTATCACTATCATATGGTGCCAATTACAAACCCATGGCTACCTCAAATAAAGTAAAGCTAACTCAAAGTCTATGTCTGACCTGAGACTATGGTCTATGAGAGATACAATGAGTGGGAACTCGAGAGTCCCCAAACAAGCCTCAAGATACCAAAACTCACATCATCGGTTCAGAAGCGTATTCAAAAGTAAACACATAGTTTTAAGAGACGGAAAAGTAGGCTCACGCTACAGGGATGTCATAGGGAAAGAAAGTAACATGAATTCACATAGCACATAACACATAAAGACTAAGGGGTGGGTAAATATGACTCACTCTATAGGGACATTCCGAGACTTAGGATCTTCCACATTTTCAAATCAAAATATACATATATCATGATTCTCATAATCATTTTCGTAATAGCCATATCCAAAAGATATCCATAGCTGTAAGCTCCAGATACAACATATGACACATAGATCTGACAAGAGTCTACAAGATTTCCAACAATGCCTCTAGTCATAAGATAGGGCGGGGGCCAAGACATACCCTTGGCTCAGCCACAAAGTAATTTACATAAATAAAACACCATAGGTAAAAGAATAGTGGGTTGTCTTTGGAAAATAGGACTCACCAAATCAAACAAATCTTGAGATCCAAGCTAGCCATCGTACAGTAGATGATTATGCTCCTTGGTCCCTACATGGTGATATCATATAGGCAAAAGTATGCATTAATATGTTCGAATGTACTAAGTATGCGAGATGCAATGCATGTAGCTTACCAAACCTTCCCTTTAACATTATATGACAAGGGCACATGATATAGAAAAGATCATATAACAAAGAATGTAATATAATAAGATTCTATGAACATTATAATGAATGAAGTGCAAATGATTCTCATATATATAGTGGGGATGTAACCATAACCGACATCTTAAAATCATATGAGCTACTACATGAATTTTGATGAAGTTGACCTCCTATCAGATAAGAGAAGATTATTTCCCAAAGACAATCTACACCACACTTTACAACCTGGTAATTTTGTATGTGGTGGACAGCTTCCTTATGGTTCGGTCATTTTAGAAAAATTTCCTTATCAAAACATATCATATCATATGATAAATGAATCGCCATCCCTTATGACCCGGTCATTTTGGTGATGACTACCATTCCTATATTGGCTAATAGTTCAAGAAAAAGGAGAGGACCCTTGGAGATATCCTTGATGCCCCCAAGCCATTGGTGCTAAGTTAAAAATCCCACGAGAATACTTATACATATACATGCTTTTGAAAAATTAAGTCATTTAAAATCACTTAAATGCATAATTAGGATTAAAAGCCAAATACCATTCATAATAATTCATACATGGGCTCAAATGCCAAAATGTAGTTTATCGTCATAATACTCATGCATAGGAATAACTTTCATATATACATAATGGTGCAAGCACTCATAATGTTCAAAGAGCCATAATCGTAGACATGTTATCATGCCCAAAGTCTGGTTAAGGCGGATTGGCACCCATTGCTGATAAGGCTCGGGAGAACCAACCTGTACCTATGCACCTTTTATACATATTATAAGTGGTTTCGACATACAGCATGTTTTAGGAAGGTAGACAGTAATAACAAGCCAAAATGAAATACATATGACTAAGCCGTTGGAGCCACAATGTCTAAAGTATGAGATATAACTGTACTTCACTTTACATTATCTATAAAGCCTCTAGATAAGGAAAAGTATTTGATAAGGGTTGGGACAAGCCCCGCCTCGACTAACTATACAATACAAAAATATAAATTCTAGACACACATAAAGCCCTGAAGCAACCTGAAGCTCGATAACAACAGTTGAATAACTTGTACTCCCACTAGGGAGATCCACTAGCACCTGTACCTGCAGTATGAAATGCAGGTCCCTTGTGAGGGACGTTAGTATGAGATAATGTACTAAATATGTAAGGTAGGAAATATTGTATATAAAGTAACAACTCAAATGAAACTATGCACTGGTGTAGGATAAGAGACCACCTTTAGTTATGTTGTGGGATCATGTACTTTATGTTCTTTTTATTACTTTACCTTTACTGTATAATCTGTGTACAATAAGTAATACAAATAACCAGCTGATTAGTGGTAAATCTATATCAGGATCGGGTATGGCTAGGGTTTTCCTTTCACCCCTTGGGCTATCCCTCGTGATAAGATTGACCCTGGGTAGGTGATTCTTCCACCTCTTGGGTTACCACCCATCAATATGCAATATACCTTACCTTTCAATTACCTTTGAAATGATTCTTTTGGTGGTCACAATATTTGAGCTGTAGGACTATAAATATAACATATTACATGTAAATGATCATACAAGATAATATGACAATAAAAATAGTATGTTACACAAATAATGAAATGAGTACGAGATGAAACAACTCGTGAACTTTATTTAGGAACAAGAACCCATGTAACTTGGTATCCACGTATGTATGCAGATTTGAAGGTGACTATGTGTAGGAGCATATGAACATGTGAAAGAGTGGAGACACAGTGAATAGTTGTGTCGGAGTTGGTAAGTGTTGTTATGCCAAGGAAGAATCTAGATTGCATGCCAAGTAATACGAAATCAAGTAGTCTTACATACCTTGCCGTACAACCTTGCTATTACCTCGACATAACCTTCCCTTCCTCAAAATATTTATCTACAATATAGTAGGTGATAGAATTAGTATTAGAATCCAATAGATACATCTTGGCAGCCCAATCTCATAAAAACAACACATGGGCAATAAACCGTATAATCATAAACCCGAGCATATTCTTTCAACCTTTCTGCCTCTAATCGTATTTTCTAATACACATTCTCATATACATATCATGTTCAGCCTATTTTAGTGCCATAATAGTCTTACAGAAACCCATAAAGCACAACACATAACAATTCTACACAACATACAAACAGGCGGCATAACCTTACATCCCTTCACTACATTTTGACATCGATAATTCCAAATTTGTTCCAACTTTAACCAAACAGTCCCCACCATACATACACATAAAATCATTCCTAAAACAGTGTATATACTTCTAAAGTATATAGAGAACGTGAAACAACAATCTCCGATTATCAGCCCACAAGTTCCTATTAAGAGCACAATTACGAGATCATACAAGAACTCACTTTTATGGACTGTAAAAATGGTGCAGCAGCCTTTATACATCATCATAGAACCAAGACTCATTAAGAAAAGTATCCTCCCTTCATAATCAATCCAACAAAAAAGATAAAAGATTCCAAATACACAAGTAAAATGTACAACAACCTTTGGAACACATGTTCTCCAACAATTTCAGCAAAGGTATAATCAGCTTAATCTCTTGTTTTTCATGAAAAAATAATACTAAACACATAGTATTCTTACTTACCTTTACCCTCAAGGTGTAGAGAGAAAGCTTTGGAAAGCTGATTTTTTGGTCTAAGTTAAATGACTTGAAGGAGCTGCTTGTAAGCCCTTTTAAAGAGATAATTTTGGCTGACTTTCTTTTGGATTTTAGGCCTTATTTTATGAAGTGAGTAATGTACTATTTTGCCCCTTTCACTTGGGCCTTAAGGGGCTCCAAATTGAAGTGCCTTTGCTGCCTATTTTTCCCTTTCTCTTAGTTAGATTGGGCCTAAATTATCAAAGAAATTGTGATATCTTTGGGCTATTTTTATATCCTTCTTGGGCTAAAAATATAGTCCATTTATGATGTTAGAACATGGGCTAAGGTTACGCCCTTAACAGGGACTCTATTCATAATCGGACTTAGACAAATTCGACGTCGGACCTCGTCTCCATCTAACTAGCAAATTTAAGCAAAGCAAATAGATGACTCACCTGCTAGATTCCTAAGTCCTGCAAGCACCTCAATTCTCTCATTTTGTTTAAAGTCGCGATCTCCTCAATTTGACTTAAAACTTGTATACACTTGACCCGCTTAAGCGTTAGATGTACATATTGCTCTCTAATATGAGATTCAAGAACTTTTAAAAATAGGCGCTAATTTGACAAGACCATATCATGTTTCATGTGCATAGGACATATACATGTAAGGTGTAGGGTGTTACACATGTATGTGATCACATTCTTGTCATAACCAATATCTTATCAAAATCATATCATAAAACATAATTGGGCTTAACCCATTTTATAATTTTTATGAAATCTCATGAATATGAAAGCATATGCTATGAATGATGTGAAAATTACATAGGTGATTGAGATTCAAATCTAAAATATTCAATATAACATAAAATTGAAGTAAACCCATAATTACACCTATATTTAAAATCATACATAAATCACCCATACATAAAAAAACCTTGAAAAGGGACATGCATATTTATAATCTCATAAATTCAATATAATTCATCATATAATAGTTTAAATTAACTTAAAATCATCAAATAAGTACTACCGATGCATTAATTGAATTTATTGAACAATATAATTGAAAATTTTTAAGTAGCTAAAATTCATGAAAAAGTTCTAGAAAAGTTTTGAGTCTCTTTGATTGAAAGGAACCAAAGATCAAACCCATATACCTAGACCCAATTGAAGAAATTCCAAGAGAAGTTTGAAGGAGATTTGAATTTGCCTTGATCCTCATGTTGAAAATCTTCAAGAGTTTCTTGAGAGGAATTTGAGAGAGAGTTTAAAATATGAGTGAGTTTTGAATGTTTGAAATAAGGTTTAGTTCTTTAAAGGTCATTAGATAGCATAGAAAATCCCAAAAGACCAACAGAAATAACCTAATTTATGAAAACACCATTATTGAAACAAAATTAAAAAAAGAAGCCCGCATATACCCCTGCACAGATAAGTTTTACAAAAATTGGCATAACTTCTTCATCCAAACTCTAAATGAAGGAAAACCAAGTATGTTGGAAAGTTAATTCAAAGAGCATTAATTTGACAGGTCATGACTCACCCAGTTCATTTTGTTCTAAGAGATATTCCTATTTAAAATTGACCCTTCTATCGGTACTTATGAAAAACTTAGAAAACAGTATCCCTTTGAGCTTGGCTTGACATAGGAAGCCCATGAGAGCCTTAAACAACATAAATAAGCTTGATCACAAGGCTTGTAAGTGAACTTAAATTGATATTGTAGATCCCATACTTAGCAAATTTCACGAAGTTAGCTATACTTGGGGCTACACAGCCTGTGTGATATCACATGGTTTGTGACATGAGTCGTACCCCTATACTTGGAAAAATCCTCATTATGAGGTTACAAGACGTGGTCGATACTTAGAAAAATTTTCATTTTGTAACTATACGGATGGACACATGATCCGTGAAGCTTCACACAACCCATGAAGGTGGTCATGTCCTATTACTTTGCTCCAAACATTGGTGTTCCAAGACCAAGACCATCACTCGGCCCTACACAGTCTATGAAGTGTCACATGGCCCGTGTAGAGTCCAAGTGTGATATGACTTAGCCCAAACTCCACTCTATGGCCATACACCCAAAACTAAGGCCATATGTTGTGCCATTGGAGTCTACAAAACTCATGTGACCTCACACTGGCTGTGTGGTCTCTCTTGAGATGATACTTGATCCAAAATTTGTCCAAAACGAAATTCTCAAGCTTTGATGAAATCGTATAAAAATCTGGGTCATTACAACATCTCCCTCTTAGGAACATTCATCCTCGAATTTTGTAGAACAAGGCTTGAAAGGCTTGACTTAGAACATGAAACTTCCAAACATAAGGTACAATGCAGAATTCATCATTTGAAAATCATCAAGTCATTAAAACACATATCAAAATGTATCCAAATCATTTTAAACATCATAAAATAAATCATTTTCGGGCATATGTATGTATGTCATGTCATCAGACTCAAGAGTGAAAGAAGTAGGATCATTGAGAATAGGAACAACCTAATACCATAGGCTTAAGTAGATTGGGAAGGATAGAGGTATCACGACATCCTACTTGGTTCCACTCCCTACGCGACACTTTCCACACGTCGATTCCTCTAAAGCACCTTAGTCGAGGCCATATCCTAGTTGCAAAACCGCTTCACTTGCCTATGCAAAATCTCAACCAAAACTTCTTCAAAAGACAAGTTCTTCTCAACCTCAACACCTTCCAAGGCATAATAGCACTAGTATCACCAACCAAGTTCCTCAACTTAGACACACAGAAAACCGAATGAATATAACTCAAACACTGGTGCAAATCCAATCTATAGTCCATATTCCCACACCACTCAACAATATCATAAGGGATTACATGCCAAAAAATTTAACTTTCCCTCCTTTCCAAACACATCACACCCTTATAGGTGAGACCTTCACATACACCCCAATCACTAATATGAAACTCAAGGTCCCACTTTTGAACATTTGAATAAAATCTTTGGTGACTTCGAACCATGTTCAACTTTTTCTAACCAATTTCACTCTTTCCGTAGCCTCCAATACTAAATCCAGGACTATAGAAGTCATCTCATCTAACTCAAACCATTCCACCAAAGACCTATACCTTCAAACACACAAAACTCCAAACTGTGCCATACCCATGCTAGCATGAAGGCTATTATTGTAAGCAAACTCAATAAGTGGTAGGTGATCACCCCAATTAACCTCAAATTCTAACACACAAGACCTCATCATGTCCTCCATAGTTTGAATTATCCTCTTGGCTTGCCAACAGATTGAGAATGAAAAGAGGTACTTAACTTCACCTTAGTGACAAACCCCCTTTGAGATGATTTCTAAGAGTGAGAAGCAAGTTGGTTACCAAAATCCGATATAGTACAAGTAGGCACACCACCCAGTCTAACCAACTCCCATATATAAACAACTTGTAATTGTCCTTCTTTGTACCATGCCACCAATACACTTCCCTCAAGTCACAATTCATTTTGGAAGGTCTCGAGTGAACAGGATAATGAGAGTTATGGGGCCTTACTCATGATCATCTTCTTAAGACCATGAACACCTGAAATAGACCATCGATCTTGTTACCGAGTAACACTATCTCCCCTTTAGGAGAGAATGTCTATCTTATTTTAAGCAACCAATCTCTTTAACATAGCCGATGATAGGTCTAAGTCTTGCTTAGCTTTAACATCAACAACCACAAAAAATTTGACCCTATTCTGAATATAAATACCTCCATCATTGGAGTTGACTAACCTAACAACTAAAGTAGCAAAACATTAATAATTGTTTTCTAACTCTCTCCTATCCTTCACCCACATAATCCACACTTCCTATAGATAGTCCACTAAGAGCATCAACTACAATACTTGCCTTGTCGGGATGATATTGTACACTCATGTCATAGTTTTTAAGGAGTTCTAACCATCTCATTTGTCTCAAGTTAAGATACTTTTTGAAGGAACACATATTGCAAGCTCTTATGATCACTGAAATATCAACATATACCTTATAGAAATAGTCTCTCCAAATTTTCAAAACAAATACCACCCAGCTAACTTAAAATTATGTGTCGAGTAATTACGCTCATGCACCATCAATTTCCTTGATGTATAAGCTATCACCTTATGATGTTGCATAAATAGACAACCCATCTCAATCCAAGAAGTATCACAATACACCACAAACCTATGTAGTAAAGTCAAAATAAGAGCCAATGTAAGTTGATCTTTCAAAGTCAGAAAATCCTTTTCACACTCATCTGACTATACAAACTTGGCCTTCTTTTGAACCAACATGGCCAATAGAGATGTAATAGATGAGAAACCTTCAACAAACCTTCTATAAAAACCAACCAACCCAAGAAAACTTTGACTAATCGAAGGAGAAAGTTCGTCAAATAATGCACATCCTTCACCAACTCCTTTTTAACCTTATCTATAAGATCAGCTACAATATCTTCCTTCCTTGGATTCCATTATAAGCCCAAAGTAACTCTCCCTATTCAGTAGTGAGGGGTGGATATAGCAAACCATAAGATATGGATCATGGCACAATATGTATCATGAAAAGTGACATATTTCCTAAAACGTCTCACAGCCTCCTACCCATAGATGTAGCATGCTTCACACCCATGAATAGGACTTTACTTGACATGGCATGTTGGACTCTGAGGATCTTTTTTAAACCTAGTGCTCTGATACAATCTTTAATCACGATCCTAGACTAGGGTCTAGGAGTGACACGATGAATGAGAACCCAAAAGTCCTTAAACAAGCCTCAAGATACCAAAACTCACATCATTGGTTCACCAACTGCACTACTACTTGGAATCCCGATGTTCACCCCAAGACTTTATATAAGGATCCCTTGAGTCGAGCCCCCATGTTAAGCGTCAATTAATGCTATGTCTAATCCTATGGAATACTTGAAATAATCATAAAGTTAATCATAACATGAATAAATTGAAAATAACATGATAACATGACATGAGTAGTTCATTCAAATACTTGACCCCTACACGTGGTGTATACCTTGTACTAAAGTGTAAAAACAATGCATAGACTTGACCCTTACTAGTACGCATCACATTTAACATGAGGGTACAGATTGTAACATTCTTAGCTTGACCCCTACTAGTGAGTTCTAATTGGAATAGAAGGGTAAAATAATGATTATGATTGACCCCTTCACGTGTACATGAGGGTAAATGGTTATTTTCTTGTCCCTTACATGTAGACATTATTCACTCACAAGAGGGTAAAAAAAATAAAATAAGGGCTTGACATATTACTTGCAAATCATAGAAACTTTTCATGATTTTAATACATGATTGGGAGCCCATAATTACAATAAAAACACCTGTCTTGTAAAACATGCAATAACCTTTCATCAACATAAAAATCTTTGTCATGTAAATTTAGATGTATATATGCTTAAAATCATGAAATTCAAGAGTATAGAACATGAAATGGTAAAATCAATTCATTATTCAATGTGTATTCCTGAATAATCTCATTTTTCAATTATTCAACCATTTCATTTTACCAAGTTCAATGTTAGCCAGATTAGTCTCTCACCCTGGTTGGGCTCTGGCTTAGTGTGATTAAACTGTGAATCTAGTCAAGAAAAATCAGTCTAGCTCCAGGCTTTTAGAGTCATTCAAATCAACCCACTAATATAGTAGTAAAACCCTTATCTTGGGTGTCATGGAAACTACTCAAAAATCCATAATCTTTTCAAGTCTCTCAAGATACCATATTACACAAAGCTGTAGCCTCAAAAACATAATATAATCTTATTTTACGATAGAAACTCATGCATCACTAGTTCAATATTCAATAAATTTTCAACATATCCCATGCATAAGAGTGATAATAGAAAATACCTATAAGAAATCTACACATAAAATCATAACATTTCATAAAAAGAGAAGATTGGGCTCCATGGGTGAAAGGACCCATGGATAAAGACCCACATACCTAAAAATTGAAATTACTTGAAGCAAATTTGATGAAGAATTGAAGCTTGGGTTGGGTCCTTGGAATCCAAAGTATCTCTTGAGATTCTTGGAATTGAATGGAGGATTGGGTGATGATTTGAGAGGGTTTTGAGAGTGTTTCTTGAGAGTTTGAAAATTCAAAATGGCTAAGTATAGAGGTATTCATATTTGAATAGGCATTGGGTTATTATTCAAATTCCCTTTAGCAAAGCTGGAAAAAAACTGCAGGCGCGAAGACAACATTTGCACATAGGCGAGCCCCAGGTGCGACGTGGCCTGGGCGCGTAGGCTCTCTATTAATGATCCCTGTAGCAAAAATTATTTTTTGCTATAGGTCTTATAAAATTAGAGGGCTATCCTATTCCCACTCAATTTTGCCCCTTGAACAAGAACATGAAGTCGGATTTTCAAAATTATACACGAATTTTGAGATATGCAAGAAATAAAATATAGGACATTTCTGAAGCACATGAGGGGTGTTGCAGTTATGATCAGAATAGGTTTTCACACTGAAATCAGGGTCAGAGTCCGCTATTGAGGTGAAAAGTTGGATTCGTCTCAAGATGGAAAATCGGGTCTTAGGTCAAGCAACAGTGTAGGAGTTCATGTCAGGCCGAGAGTAGGTGGGTACTTATTCAGATTATCAATCTTAAATGAGTTTGGTATCTAACTCTTTTGAAATGGATAAAAAAAGAGTGAAATTCATATTACATATTTAAAGGTGCGTACTTAAATGGGTAAAAGAAATTCATTCAAAAAAAAAAAGAGAAATGATGTTATTTTTTTTATGTGTAGGTGGTCGGTAGGAATAGATAGGATAAGTAAAGTAATAACTCTTATTTTGAAGCAAGAAATTAAAAATTTAAGATTTTTATACAAAATAAATAATTAATTATATCGTTAGTTATATTTATTCATATTTATTTTAGTATATTTACACATTCTAAAAGTTTTTTTTACACAAACAAAATTATATTTAATTATCCCATAATTTTGGATCAATAATTATGAGCCATTAGATTTTAGATCTCTTTACATATCAAGGGGTGTTCACGATTCGAATAACAAATGATCCAAATCAAAAAATCAAACCAAACCAATCCGATAAACTAATTTTATTTAGATTTAACCAAATAAATAATTAAATCGAATTGACAAATTATATTCATATATGTTATAATTATATATAGATAATACATTGTTTATAAAAATAATTTTAAAGATCTTATACATATTTTCATCAAAATTTATTTTTCAATCTACTTATAAAAGCATAAATGCTCAAGACGAGAACATTTATCTCATTGATTTTATGTCTATGGACGTCTATGGGAATTCTTTGGTTGCACTAAAAATGTCACTATCTCTTTCTTCTAGGCCAAAATGGTAAATTCTTTTAAAACATTTCAGTAAATTTAGTGATTGAAAGGTTTATAATGTCAGTCGTTCTAACTATTTTTCATTTTAAATAGATCATTATAAATTTTTCGCCATTTTGAATGTATTATTCTTTTATTTTTATTTATGGTTAATAACAGAATAATCTAACTAAACCAAACCAAAATCAATAACAACCAAATCGATAAATATATATTATAATTGATTTGATTTGGTTTTGAGAATTTAAAAATCAAATTAAGTTGGTTTAGTTTTGATTTTTGATCAAAAACAGACCCAAATCGACCCGTGATTAGGGTAGGTGGATAATTCTTTTATTAATAAAAGATTTCTAATTTTGAAAACCTAAAGAACTCTTCTCTTTTCCATTTTTATTCCACCATCAGTTGCCACCCACCACCCCTCGCCACAATCCAACGAAGACTCCAAACTTTCCACCACCAGTGATCCAGCAAAGCCCTAAACCTTTTAACCCTTTATTGTTCGGACAAAGCATTAGATCATCGATAAGCTCCAAACTCTGACCAACCACACCACCGTACACCATTTCTCACCCATTCCTTGATCTACGTCACCAAACCACCTCTATTTCCTATTTTTTCAGCAAACCACCAACAAGCAACCTATAATTATCCATCACCTTTGTCCCTAAACCAAACCCCGATTTCCTTCTCTTTCACGCTGCCTCCAGCAACTTTGTCTCCATCGCCTTTACCCATCTTTGGGAGAAGACCACCCTAACTCTACCAGAAATTGCCAAACTCAAAACCCCCAAATCTTTTCCCTGTTCTCTGACCAGTAACTCAAAAAATAACCCCCAAAACCCAATGAGAACTTCACTATTCGCGTCCCCAACACCACCACTTCTCTATCAAAATTGCCACAAAACAATCAAAATCAGTAAGCTCAAGATTTAGCGAAATAAAATTGAAATGATCTTTTTTTTTACGAAAATTTGAGGTTTCACAATCCCAAAACACATAGCAACCAACGAACCCACTAGCTCACACCACCATACATTGCGAGCTTCAAGCTTCGACCACCCATCATCATTGTCAAATCCGACCATCCTTTGTTTTTCATTCATCTTTTCAATAAAGACCATGGCTTCACTGTTGAATTCAAAGCTCCACGAACAACAAAAACCACAAACTCAGATGAACCGCCAATCTCGGAGTTAAGGTAGTATAGATAATATATATAATACAATAAAAATAATAAATATAATATATTATAATATAATATAAAAATATAAATATATAAATATATACTAAATTGAGTGTTTCAAGTTTTGAGTATTATAATAATTTAACTTCAAATAAGGGAGTTTATACTTTTGAGGTAGTATAGATAAACATAGATAGACAAATATATATTTGATGCACGTGTGTTGCACATGAATGATAGACAGATATAGATTTGATGCACATGTATTGCACGTGAATGACAGACAAATATAGATTTGATGTACGTATATTGCATGTGAATGATAGATAGATATATAATTGATGCACGTATGTTGTACGTGGATGATAGACAAATATAGATTTTATGCACCTGTGTGACACATGAATATCAAACCATATAGTAAGTGGATTATTATTTAAAAATTTAACTCGAGCTCGTGCAGGAGCAACCTGAGTAGTTACAGGATCACCCTGAGCCACTGCAGGAGCACCCTGCATCTCTATTGTGGAAGCAAGAGTAGTTGGTGTTCCTCAATACTAATGACAACAAATGCGAATACAAAAAGCAATGACAACAAATAAAAGTATAAAACCACCAATGATAATGCACAACTCCCTAGTCAGCAGTTTTGGCTCTGGCCAACTCACATCATCTCGAACTTAAGCTGCAGAATGATGTGCGAAACTCAAAATCATCCAGACTTGGTTGTGTGTTAAAGTAACATTATATTATCAAGTGTAAAGTTTTAGAATATATATATATATATATAAATTGATTGTTTCATGATATAATAAGGGTTAGTCTATACTTTAATTCTAGATTGCAAGAATATGTGATGTAGTTCATGATTTATTTTTTTGAGAAAGACAATTAATTTTTCATGTAAACATCATATTTAAGAAAAATGGTATATAATGTGTTCTAAAACTTTACACTTGATATATATATCTATTCTAAAACTTTACACTTGATAATATAATTTTACTTTAACACACAACCAGGTATGGATGATTTTGATTTTCGCACATCATACTGCAACTCGAGTTAGAGATGATGTGAGTTGGGCAGAGTCGAAACTGTCAACTAGGGAGTTGTACATTATTGTTAGTAGTTTTATACTTTTATGTGTTGTCATTGCTTTTTGTATTCTCATTTTTTATTATCATTATCGAGGGATGCTAGTTGCTCTTGCTGCTAAGATAGAGATGCACGGTCTCTTGCAGTGTCTCAGAATGCTCCTGCAACTGCTCAGGATGACTTTTTAAATAATAATGCACCTAAGGTTATGCCTAAGTTACACCCCTCTTTTGGAGGATAAAACTCATCACAACCCAACCCCGGGGCCATGTCTCCTACCGATTAGGCACTTAAACCAATATTAAATCGCAAAACCGCAACTTAAAGTCTAAGAATTCTACCAAAATTTCGGCAG
>JAOTQJ010140118.1:0-85912 GCA_025642045.1 Solanum sejunctum | reverse complement strand
TGCGTACAATCTCCCCTCCCCAGACCCCACCTGTGGGATATTACTGGGTATGTTGTTGTTGTTGTTGTTGTTGTTGACATTAATTGGTGTGAGGTCATATTGATTGCTTTGTTTAATTGAAATCTTGTGGTTGCATACTCAGGATTATTGTTATATTTTCAATTGTTGTAGTAGGCTTGAATGATTGAAGTGGGTAATGAATATGATAGCTTAAAATATTGTGGGTTTGGTTGAATGCTTGATAATGGTTCCAAATATTGATTTCTCGACCCAAGTGTACACACCCCCAGAATACTTTTTCTCCGTTAGTTTTAAAATCAATAGTCACAATCGTTTTCTTTTTAATTAATATTCAAATCATCTTTATTAATGCTATAAACTTTAGGGCAACTTAATACTTCTAGTTTTGAACCTACCGATCCCTGTGGATTTAACCCCGACTCTCAGTTGGGTAAATGTGTGATGAAGATAGCAATCCTTCTTAAGGGTTTTGAGGTATGTTGAGTCGAACATCAACAAGTAAGACTGTCACGACCCAAGCCTAGGTCCAAGATGTGACCGGTGAATGGGGACCCCAAAGGGATCCCAAATAAGTCTATTAGCTTATCATCATACATCCTTAGTCATAGAAGCAAGTAAAAGAGATTATTCTATTAGAAAGAAGGGTGAAAGGAACAATGAAAAAACATTCATAACATAAATCTCAAGAAAAAGAGAGTCAAGGCTCATAGTATAATTACATAATTTGTCCAACAATACAACTACTACATAATAAGAGCGGGGGCCATGAAAAGCAACTGAGCACACCCTTATAGTCAAAGTATATAATAAGGAAAAAGAGTAGCAATACATAGCATAAGAATATAGACCAATGTCGTCGGAATGGAGAACTCACCAACTAGCTTGAATAAATACCAGTAGCCACGTAGAGGAGGAGGATAGCCAAATGGAGCTTCGGTTCCTATATGGTAATATCATGTAGGCATAGAGTGTACGTTAGTTCATTTAAATGTACAAAGTATGTAGGATGTAATGTAACAATAGATAGGTAACATGACCAAAATGCATAATCTTAAGCAATGAATAACATACTAACAATATGATATGTATGAATGATGGTTGAAGTAAAACATGCTTATATAGAACATATTACGTAGGTAAAAAGAGACCATCATCACAGAACAAGGAACTAGTACTCAGAATTCAAGGCTTAGAACCCCATTGGTAGTGATCGAGGTATCAACCCCTCAACATGGTTAATGGACATCACACCCTCAATCAAAGTGGTCAAGGTATAATCCTCTCAACATGGTTAATGGACATCATACCCTCCATCATAGAGGTTAAGGTATCAACCCCTTTAAAAGGTTAATGGACCTCACACCCTCTATCAAAGCGGTCGAGGTATCAACCCCTCAACAAGGTTATAGTCAACATGCAACACTATAGAAGCTTACCATTAAATTAACACATATACAACATACTTTCATCATCATAGAGTCATACATCTAATATTCCAAGCATGAAGCCTTCAAAAATTCAAGAATCATAATCTAGACATTTTACCAAACACTTGGCAGATGTGTAATGCTAGTATAAAATTATGCAATTCAAGAGAAAAATCATGCAGGTAAATCCAATGCAGAACCATCAATAGATACTTGGTAACACCGTCAAATAATATACATCAAAACCCTTCATCAAATATCACAAGAGGGCTTAAATTTATAGCTCAAAACATGTTAAAACTATCACCATTTCATAAACCGCAACACAGTGTGCAGTGAAATTTATAATAAGTAAGACCCATGAGTAAATCAACTTTAAATCATGCAATTTTAGGTAAAAGGAAGCTTGGGAATCATGAGTGAAAGGAATACATGAAAGAAACCAACATACCTTAGCTTTGGATAATAGCCTGATGAAGATTGGAGATAGAGACTTGAAGCTTGAATGAGAGCTTTGAGATACAGAAAGCTTTTGGCACTTGCATTTAGGGTGGGATATTTGTCTAAGTGTTTAAATGAGTATTAGGGAATATCTTGTATGATATGAAGGTAAAATATAGCTAAGTATAGGTATTTTTATATATGGGATGGCCTAGGCCCAAGACCCAAAATCCTTGGACTGGAACACAAAAACTGGACAAATTTAAGACACTAGCGCACCTGGGGAGCGATTCTTCTCCGGAAATTGCAAACTTTGAAAATTGAAATTGTGAATCAATCACTCTAAAATTGAGGTTAGATCCATGTTGCAGTCAATTTGACTCCCTGTACAAGAATATGAAGTCAGATTTTTAAAATGACTTATGGATTTTGAGATATATGAAAATTATGATTCCAGGCCTTTTTGAGCACTTTTTAGAGTCGTTTCAATATCTCCTTCTTGGTAACATTTGTCTCCAAATGTCAAAGAAACATACATAAGAAGAGTAATTATGCACAAATCATCCCTAAAAAGAATGCAACAAATACCATTTTCAAAATCTCAATCATAAGTGTCAAAATCGTCATGAACTTGTCAACATAAACATGAATGCATGCAAATGACATAGGGGCTGGGATATAAGACTTGAAATCACAAAAAAGGATTCGACATGTTATCATAAGCTTTAATATAATGATAGAGGTAGGAATATCACTTTTTCGTGACCGCTCTGACTCTCTGAGAGACACTTTCAACTAGACGATTCTTCCAAATGGCCTTGATGAACACTACGCCCTTACCAATAAACTTCTTCAACCCTTCCATCCAATACCTCCACTGGGACCCCTTTTTAAGCCAACTTATCCTACACAACACCCACAATTTCAAAGGCATAGCACTAGAGTTAGCAGCACAACCCTCAAACTAGAAGCATGAAGAACTGGACAAACCATAACCATATCCCTAGGTAATTCCAATCTTTAAGTAACCTTACTAATCCTCCACTACAATCCATATGGACTCAGAACCCTAAACTCTTTGTCAACCTTAATCATACATAGTCCACTTGGTACCATGAACTACCATCTCCCCCTTGGGAGACAACCTCCACTCTACCATCTTTCACCCGAAACCTCCAACTCTAATAAGGCGGAATCAAGGTTTTGCTTAATCTAAACCCCTTCAACCAAAGACTATTTGGGATCATGAGGAATTCTTCACCACCATACTCAACTCCCTTCAACATAATCCCCAATCTAGCTATCTGATGGACCTCTTTAGTCACCTCTTCGCCACTATACTCAACACATGCTAAGCTACCTAGAGCATAGACCACAACATTAGCCTTAAGGGGAAAAATAATGCACACTCATGTCATAATAATTAAAGAGTTCTAACCACCTTATGGTTATCTTCCATTCATACTTATCATATTTAACAAACAAACCTTCATCATCCAAGACTTGCAACACTACCTCTAAATGATTCACATGCTCTAAATAAATCAATGCTCCACTACTGGAGGCCACCACAAACATGCCAAGGTAGGGTTTTAATACCCTATTCATGAAACCCATAATCATAGCCAGTGCATAAGTCAACCAAACAACTCCAACAATATTCAAAATGCTCACTACTAATCCAAAAAGATACTTAGGATATCAACTATCCTCATCCTCACTTCGGGACAAAACTCAATCTAAAGATCAAGCTTAGATAAGTGACTAACAGATTATAGTTGACCAAATAGATTGACCATCCTTAACCATCATATTACAACTTACGAATTCTACAATCAAAGGAGACACATTATGCATGTACTAATCCACCTAAGTATGACATCCAATCCACCACATCTAACTCAACATAGATCACACAACCACACTATAAGCGATAAGAACATGAAGTAAACTTTATGAGCTATTTTAGCATAATAGACTCACATGACAAGATCTTACTAGCAATAAAAGGAATAATAAAAGAAATAATGACTCCCAAAACTATCAAAGCATGAACAACAAAATCAAGATAACCCTTAACATACCGATAGCATTATCAGGTACCTTGTCCCCTCCTTGCCTTTTTTGAAGAGCATAAAATCGGTTACATCTTGGAGCATCCTCTTGATCAACATCACCACCTCTATCCTTGTTGTGCTTATAAGGACAATATATTATATAGTGATCCTCATATCCACAACCATAACAAGCATTGGTTTTCTTCAAGCGCGAGTTGCCATGGAATCTTCTACATTTTGGGCACTTAAGGTACCACACTACCAAGACCTTTAGGACTTTGGAACTTTCCAAAACTACGGAACCTCTTTAGATCCTTACCTCTCCTCTTCCTTAACTTATCCTCCTCCATTTGTTTGGCATAGGTCATCAAGAAGACTAAATCCATGTCACTAATCAACATAACTGACTAACACTGCTCACTCACTAAGTCAGCTACTCTCATCACGAATTTACTCATCCAAGACGTTGGATCGACCATCAATTAGGGAGCACATTTTGAAAGTTGGTTGACCTTAAGGGCATACTCCCTCACACTCATAGATCCTTGTTTCAAGTTCATAAACTCCACCAATTTAGCTTCACTAAGATCAAGAGGGAAGAACTGATTAGGAAAGCCCGCCTTAAACCTCTCCCAAAGCACCACATTGTCAAAGCCCTTCTCCTCCCTCTATTGTGTCAAGCATATTTATGTAACCCCTTGAGTTTTGTAAGCTGCCAGCACTGCCTTTTCCTCTGATCTAACTCCCATGATAGCCAATACCTTGTAACCTCATCGATGAACTCTTAAGAGTCCTCATCTACCTTTGATCCATAGAATTCTAGTGGATTCATCCTCATAAAGTCTCTCAACCTAGATGCCAGAGTATGAGCATGAGGGGCTTGGGCCCCTCGGTTGGCTTAGCTAGCCACAACTTATGCAAGCAAGCTGAGAGCATCTCGTAGTTCCCCATGAGCCAGTTGCTCCTCGGGTGTGGTGTCTCTCCTTCCTCTTGTGTTGGGCATGATCTAGTATATCAAAGAAGAATTGTTAGGGGGAATAAACTTACCTTAACTCTATAGCATGACATTTATCATGAAAAAGGAAAACATTTTCTAAAATGTCTCATAGCCTCTTGCTCATAGTTATTGTGCACAACACAGCCATAAACAAGACTCTAATTGACGTGGTGTGTTAAACTTCAAGGATCTAACAACCTAGTGCTCTGATACCATCTTTGTGATGATCTAAGCCTTGGGACTAGACGTAACCAGCAAATGGGAACTCCAAGGGACCTCAAACAAGCTTCTTAGCTTATCATCACACACCCTTGGTCGCGAAAGAAAGTAAAAGACATTATTATATTAGAGGTAATAATGGAAAAACATTCATGAAATAAACATCAAGAAAAAGAGATTCAAGACTCATAACATAATATCATAACTTGTCTAACGACACCTTTACTAGCTAGCTTTAATAGATACCTGTGACCACATGGAGGAGGAGGATGGACAAATGGAACTCTAATTACTACATGGTAACATGATGTAGGCATAGAGTATGCATTACTACGATTGAATGTACTAAGTGTGTAGGATGTAATGCAACAATAGATAGGCAACATAAGCAAAATACATAATCTTAAGCAATCAATAACATACTAACAATATGACATGTATGAATAATGCTTGAAGTAAAATGTGTATAGATAGAACATATTACATAGGTAAGAAGAGAACATCATCATAGACCAAGCAAATAGTACTCGAAATCTAAGGGTTAGTACCCCCTTGGTAGTGTTCGAGTTATCAACACCTCAACATGGTTAATGGACATCATACCCTCCATCATGGCAGTCGAGGTATCAACCCCTCAACATAGTTAATGGACATCACACCATCCATCATAGTGGTCAAGGTATTAACCCCTTATCATGGTTAATGGACATCACAGCATCGATCATAGTGGTCAAGGTATCAACCCCTCAACAAGGTTAATACACATCACACCCTTCATCATAGTGGTCAAGGTATCAACTACTCAACAAGGTTAATGGACATCATATCCTCCATCAAAGTGGTCGAGGTATCAACCTCTTAACATGAAGCTTATCATGAAATTAACTCATATAAATCATACTTTCATCCTCGTAAAGTCATACATCTCATATGCCAAGGTTTATGCCTTCAACAAATCAAGAATCATAATAAAAACATTTTATTAAACACTTGGCAGGTTTGTAATGCTAGTGTAAAACCATGCAATTCAAGATTGAATCATGCAAGTAGATCTAATGAAAAATAATCAATAGATACTCGGTAACACCCTCAAACAATATAAATAAAAACCCTTCTTCAAATCTAACAATGGGTCCTAGATTCATAGATCAAAATATGCTAAAACAATCACCATTTCATAAACCCCAACATAGTGTGCAGTGAAATTGATAATAAGTAAGACCCATGAGTAAATCAACTTTAAATCATGCAATATTAGGTAAAAGGAAGTTTGGGCATCATGGGTGAAAGGAACCCATGAAAGAAACCCACATACCTTAGCTTTAGAGAATAGTATGATGAAGATTAGAGATGGAGACTTGAAGCTTAAATGAGAGCCTTCAGATCCGAAAAGTTTTTTGGCACTTAAATTTAGGGTGAAATATTTTTCTAAGTATTTGAATGAGTATTGGGAAATGTCTTGTATGATATGAAGGTAAAATATGGCTAAGTATAGCTATTTTTATGTATGAAAAGGCTTAGGCTCAAGACCCAAAAGCTTTGGACCAGAATACAAAAATTTGGACAAATTTAACACACTAGCGCGCCCTTGGCGTGTTGCAGCTAGGGCCCAATTCTTCTCTAGAAATAGCAAATTTTGAAAATTGAAATTCTGAATCATTCGCTCTAAAATGGGGTTAGACCTAATTTCCACTCAATTTGACCCCGTGAACAAGAATATGAAGTTGGATTTTTGAAATAATGCATAGATTTTGTGATGCATGGAAATTATGATTCTGAGCATTTTCGAGGCATATTTTCGAGCACTTTTTGAGGTCATTTCAAAGCCAATGAGATATATAAGCAACTATATATCTGTTCATGCTATTCCACCAGTAATATTGGCTCAAATCTTGATGCATGTTTATTGTCGCTGGGTGAATAGAATATCTTGAGTTATGAGCTTCACGTAAACTCAATTGTACCAAACCCTCAACTCTTGGAACACATAACATGCCATAAAATTTGGGAATGGCATCTGAAACAATAGTAATCTGACCACCAACCCTTTGCAACTCAATATCAAAGGGCCCCCCACATCTCATCCTTATATTGTCTAGCATGGATCTGATCAACTAACGAAGACTAAGCCATAACAAAGGCTAGTATTTGCCTGGAGTCTGAAATCTCCAATCTAACTAACCTATTAGCTAAAGATTGAATGTAAAGAGCGAAAGGGCTCTCCTTTATGGATAAATATGCCAAACTACCCATACTCGTAGACTTTTAGCTCCAGATTTCCACTAATACATTTGCCTTTTAGAATGATAGAAGATAAAAAGATCATAATTTGCAAGAAACTCAATCTGCCATTGTTGCCCAGAATTTAAGTCCCTTTGACTCTGATGTATTATAATCTATGATGATATGTATTTATATCAGAGTGAACATCATAATGCCATCTTTGGACACTATGTGCCCTAGGAATGTCACAAACTTAAGGCAGAACTTACATTTAGAAAATTTAACATACAAGCAAAGATCTCTCAATGTATGTAGTACTATCCAAACATGCTGGGTATGCTTCTCTCAACTCCGTGAATACAACATGATGTCATCAATGAAAAATAAAACAATGGAATCTAAGTATGACCTAGATACATAAGTCATTAGACCTACAAATTCAATAAGGGAATTAGTCAGTCCAAGAGCATAACTAGGAACTCATAATGGCCATAACGGGTCCGAAATGAAGTCTTTGGAATATCCTCCTCCCTTATCCTTTATTGATGGTAACCCAATCTCAGATCTATCTTAGAAAACAATGCAACTCCCCACAATGGATCAAATAAATTATTAATGAAAGGCAGAGGATAATAGTTTTGCTCCACCACCTTATTCGATTGCCTATAATTAATACACTTTTAGAGAGTCCATCATTCTTTTTAACAAATACAGTAGGCTCTCCCTAGGGAGAAACACTCGTCCATATCAAACCTAGATCTAGAAGACCTTGAAGCTGGACACTTAACTCTTTAAGCTCGGCAAGGGACATTTGGTAAGGAGAAATGGGCATCGGCTTAGTGCTTAGCTCAAGCTCTATAGAAACTCAGCATCCAAGAAGAGTAACCACAGATGATCTATAGATCGTATCCACTACTAAGAAATATCTTACATGAGTTAGTACACGAATCTAGGATGGAAGGGGCTTGAGACTCACACACAAAAAAAGCAAAATAACTAGACACATTTGAATACATGGAACCACGACCAAGTAAAGCTAAAGTTAGCTTCTTGCACAAACTAATAGTAACTATAATGGCCTCACCTGACACCTCAACCTTTGACCGAGATAGAGCTACATATAAATAGCCCTAACGGACTCTACCTCTAGTGTCTCCTCTACCTCCAGCTCTAACTGCCTTTAATGGTACCTCTAGGACCTTGTTGGCCCTGCTAAGAACTCTATTGATCATCTCAATACTAGCACAATTAACATCTATGACCTTGATCCGACCCTCTGCCTTTAACGATTAGTAGAGGAGATGATCTAGCAGTCAGTGAAGCTAAGTATGTTGCTCTATGCTTTGGGCAATTTCTTGACTAGTGATATAATGCTCCACAGTAAGGAAACCTAAGAGGTTTGGTCTTTGCTAACTCGATAATGCTAACCTAACTCGAAAACCCTAGAACTTTAACCAGCAGAATTTGATAACTTGCTTGTCTTGAAGGCGTTGTACCATTATCCATCTATTTGTACCTTAGAGGATAGGAAGAACCACCCTGGCGAGAGTGTTCGTGATTTAATGGCTACCAAAAGCCTATAAAGATGCCTGGAATGGATGGTTAGACTGGCCCTACTGAAATCTCAGTGGTGATCTGGTAATTTGTCCCCTAAATGTGGATCACGAGCCACTAAACCAACCCTCACGATAGGCGCGCTTGTTGTTACCCCTTTGTGCCTCACAACTAGACTATTTAATAAAAAGAATGTAATCCACAATGTCAAGATAAGAATGACCCAAAGTCACAAGAGAACATGTCCTAATTCTCATGTAAGGCCTCAATTCTCACACAAAGTAGCGAATTCACCCTCCTAATTAGGTTGAATAGATGTGGCGTACTTGAAGAGCTTTTAAAATGTTGCCTCATACTCAGACACTGTCATTGTGCCCTACTCTATACAAGTGAACTGATCACAAAGCTTGTCTTTGATGCTCCTGGAACAAATCCTGTCATAAATCTCTTTGAAAACTCAGCCCAAGTCATAGATGGTACTCCAGTTGACTTAGTATCTTTGTAAGTCTTCTAGTACTATCGGGTTGGACAAACGAATAGGAATGTCATAAGCTCTACATCTCTGGAGTCTAATACCCTTAGTATCTATAACCTCTCTCAATAGGCTGTCAAGAACTCATATGTATCCTCACCAATCGACCCTAAAAATCAAAGTGGAGTAAGCCTAAGAAAATATTCAAGTATCTGCTGGTCTTGGGAAGGTATTGCTATTTATTGTGTAGTTGAAGCCTCTAAAGTGGCATGCTCTGCCAAGGCATGCGCTTGGAGGCTGTACTTGATGAACTAAGTAAGTTCCGGGCCTTGCAAAATACCCCTAAGTGCAACTAATAACTGACCAATAGCCATCTGCACCTTAGGAGTAATCACAAAAGAGGCTACGTGTTGTGGGAGAGCTGGTGCCTCCTACAGTGGGAGATCCAAGACATCCTATCGCTGCTGAACAAGGTTTGGAGGTTGTTCCATATCGAGAATTGGTGGCGTACCCCTAGTATATCTATGAACAAATAAAGCAATTAGATTCTAAGGAACCAACAGACACTTTTGCATGAAAAGAATCAATAACAATGAGTTTCCTAAACATTTGGTCACCTCCTAAAGATAAGTCATGAGCATTTCCCTACCCCTCTACAGGACTCTACTAGATGATAGATTTGCATATAGAGACCAATAAACCATGCCTTAATACAAACTTATCATGACCTGACACTACAAGTCATGAAGGCACCTTCTAATATCTCGCCTATAGTCAAGCCAACCCAATAACCGAGGTGACCTGTCTAACAAACTATGTACAACTATAGATAAACAACACCAATATAAGCAAAAGATTGCCTATCCCAGAACTTAGAAGCCAACTATATAGAGCTATTTTAGACCAAAATACAAATATACAAATCCTGAATAATACAACTATGAATATAAGCCAAAAGTATATACATAGGCTAGTGTCTAGATACAAAGAAAGCCAACTAAGTAGACTGAAGAATATCCCAAAAGTCATTTGATGCTCACCAAAAGTCACTTAGAATTGCACCAATAGGCCAAAGTCAACGACGGTGGCTCATGCTCGGACCCACACCATGGATAGATGCAAAAAAATAAGGGTGAGAACCAATATGAGGTATCCAATAGGTTATCAACTGATCAAGTAACATATAGTAAATATTGTAAGAATAGCTACACTATGCACTGTAACCATTCTCTGCCCAACCCAAAGCCAAGTGATAACTGTCTATAGATTCAAGTAACCGAACTACCAAACCAAGTGACATATGTTGATACCATAGATATAACCAGGATGAGGTCAAGTTTCACAATTGTATCTTGGTTTAAGGCCCTAACATCTAGCCCTGTATGCTAATTGGGCCCCCATAAGCCTAAGGTACACCTACGAACAACAATGAGGTATATAGGTGTATTGGTATAGAAGAGTATGTGATCTTGAATGAAATATAACCACAAAGACATATCGAGCCTCTAATTCCCATATTACACTTTGCCATTACTAGACATCTTATCAAGCTGGCCTCCAACTAGGGAATTCACAACCCAAGCCTAGGGCATAGGTGTAAACCCAAAGGAACCCCAAATAATCCTCTAAAGCAGGCATAACACATCCTTGGTTGCAGAAGCAAAAGTTAAAGCAAATAACATATAAATTCTAGGGGAGATGAGGCTTTGGACTCACACTATGAGGATGTTGTAGGAAAGAGGATTAGCATATCATATAGAAAATAAAGTCTAAGAGGAGGGTAAGTATGACTCACGCTATGGGGGTAATTAGGGACTTAAAGCTTCCATCTTATCTATATAATAAGCATTCAACATAAAAGAGGGAATGAGGGACTAAGGGAGTCCTTGATTGTCGCTCAAACTTGCTAGTCAAAAGAAGCAGGGGTGTTTATCATCAGCATAATAACCCAATTTTAGAGGTTAGGATTGAATCCTATAGGGAATAATATGTTGGTGATTGAATTGCCTAAGGACTACAAGCTACTAGTCTTGATTAGACAAGTACTAAGAAATTTCTAACTAATTCGGGAGATACTAAGCTAACACTACTGCTAATAAGAAAAAAATATGGGGCAAGGATTGACCAAGCAAGGGAGTAAGAATAGGGGTTCGGGAATCAATCAAAGCTCAATCGATCCATCACACTTAGAATAAAATTAACTCTATGGGTAGGCTTCACGAGAGCCTATTATGCCTCTTACGTGAGTCACTCAAAGATATGCTAGGCTTGAGCATGTCAAATCAAAAATCGTAAGACCTTAGTCGTTGAGTCCTATTTGAGGACCTCAACACATATATATATGAATATCATGCAAGTCCTCTATTTCCACTACTTTAATTAAAGAAAAATTGAAGATCAAAGATAAATTCAATTTCGCGACCTTAAATCATAAGTTAAACATGAAGGTAAGCATGAACAAATAAATCAATTTAATAAATCAAAGAACTTTTGGAGGAACCCATTCGATTTTGCAGGCAAATCATCAACTAAGCATGAAAGCAAGAGAAATGATCAAGACCTATAAATAAATTAATATCCAACTCAATTAAATTTACAGAATATGCATTCAAGAACAAGGAAAAAAAAGAGAGAGTGAAAGATAAATAAAAGTGAAGCTCACACTCTTCAATCCACTCAAGAATTTGTAAAAAACTTACTCTAAATCTTCAACCTAAGATATAATCTACACTAAGATGTATTTCCCACCTTTAAAAGTGTATGAAAGAGAGGTTCTAGGTTCAATGAATCAATGAATAATCTGTCTTTTTGCTCCAAAGTATTAAGAACTAAGGATGGGAGTACGTCCATATGTGATTTTGGGACTAAAATAGTGGAATTCCTAAAGGGCCCTGACGCTGGTCGCCGAAGTACTCCATGTTCATGGATCTTTGATCGTGTTCTTAGAGGTCCATTCATATTTATACCTTTGCGTCATGCCTAAGTAGTCCACAAGGGAGGATGTTTGTCTCTTGCTGGTCTACCTACATGCTAGTGCTTGGCGTATTCACGCCCTTCCCAGATCCACTACTCCATGTTCACGTGCCTAAAGACCACGTTCGTGGAGTGTGTTTGCTGCCTGGCACACTTCTTTGTATTTTCAACACTTTATGTCTCCAATTCAGCTTTAGCTTCAATTCTTTCCAGCAGAGCCAAATCTAAACCATGTGTACCTGAAACTTATCCTATTTCAAATATAATTAGCCCTAAATTATTAGATTAAAAACATAAAATAATAAGAAAAGAGCAAGAAATAGGGTAAGTTATACACTTATCAACACCCCCAACTTAAGACTTTGCTTGTCCTCAAGCAAAACCAAACCAAACTCAAAGGGCTAGCAATTTAATAAAACAATCCCAACTCACAATACATAACTAAATCATGATCATGACATTGGTTGGTACCAATAATTAGCACAAGTGAGTGAATGCCTATCAACTAACTCCCTTACATTTCAAAAGTGTATTTTTCAATCCAAAGCTAAATCTAAGGATGACCAAGTGACAATACCAATTCTCAAGAAGTGACTCAAACTACTAATCAACTAACAACTTCCACTTGACTCAAATTTAGAAAAGCATCAATATCACCAATCTATGTCTATTTGCATGTCCTCACAAAAAGAAAGAAATTCAACAACACACATAAGTATATACAATGAACAACGTACAAGGACTTAAATGCTCACACTAAACCAAAGAACATCTCATGTACACAAATGCCATACCATAGGCTTGCCTTTATTTCAATCAATATTAGCTCAACTTGATTTGGTTGGAACTCTCAAAGAAACTTTTAGGCTTGTAATGTTGGCTTAGGGGAAGGGTAGGATAAAATTTTGATAATAGTAGCTAACCTTCCATAAGCTCCACAGACAAAATTCATTTTTTCCAACTTTTATACTTTTCTTTTCATATTTAACATCAATGCTCATTTAGTCCTTTTTTACTTAGGTGCCCCAATTGCAACCATTTTTCAATATTTAGGAGGATTTTTTTATTCAATCACTTTTCTTCATTTTCTTTTCATTTTAAAAGCGCTCTTTTTTTCTTTTCTTTCCTCCATTTGTTTTTTCTTTTGTTTTCTTTTGACAAGCCAAGTGGTAGACATATTAATTTTTCTTCCTACATCACTCCCAACGTAGGGTTAAAGCCTTAATTTTCACAAACATGTAGAACTCAAGGAGGGATAATGGGTTCAAAAGAGGGACATCTTTTCAAAAAGGTTCAAGGATTGTAATTTAGGTTGCCAATAGAAAGGATTAGGTTCAAAAGGGACACCAAGGATAGAATAAGTGCATTTGGTGGATATTTAGGCTAAGTGGACTCAATACAAACCAAAGAATGTATAAGATCATTTTTCCAACCAAAGTCTATAAAGATCCATATCTCAAGACCAACAACTCAAGTTCTAGGTAACACATATGCACACAAGGAACAAAATAACAACTCACAACACACATGATATGTAAATCAAGCCTGAAAGGTTCAATATTACTCTCAAGTCAAGTACAAGGGACTTACTTTTCAAAATATATCCATCTAACAAGTAAGAGCCACAAATGAGTCAAAGTGTTGTTCAAAATCATCCCAAAACCTTTTATTTTCAATATCTAGAGGACTTTTCCTTATTTACAATCCACAAAACTTAACTAAATATACCGACACCAAAAAAATCATAATTCTAATGTATAGCTCCAACAAGAGTCAATGACTACTCAGACTTCACAAAATACCTTATTTTACTCATGCACTCACACACTTAATTGATGATTTTTCCTTAAGAATGTCATTACTCAATCCATCATCGAGAACCATCGATTCTAGACACCATAAACAAGAAAAATAAGAAGCCACCAAATCCACTAAAAGAACTAAATCTAAACACAATATATACAAGCCTGACAAGGGTATACCCAACCAGTTAGTGAGAGTGCAAATTAATAAGGATATGTAAAGGTGAATTCAAGAGTCCAAGACATAAAATTAAACCAAATCATGTCACAGTAGTTCCCCTAAATAAAGTGGTGTTGTGTCCTTATAGTACGACTATAAAGAAAAAGAAGAAATATGGGACTTCTTGAAAATGATTACTCGGCACTCAACCTAGATGTCTACATCTGGTAGCTTGTAAGCAACGTTGATAGTGTCTAGGCTGATGTTGACTCTCACTCCTTGGATCATGGTAGCCATCTCCTGTCCAAAGTTAGTCTTCTAGGTGTTGGCATAGAACTCGGTCACTATGATTTGATTGGCTTTGATCGTCTCATCAGCACTGTATAGCCAATCTTAAGTCTAAAATTAGCCAAAAACTTCTGATACCTTCTCTTCTACCTTGTACAAACAAACCTCTCTCTTTCTCATCACAGTCTAGCTTAAGCATTTATCATACTTGTAGGTACGTTGGGTTAAGAGGAATTTTCTTTGATCAAAGTAGTAACTTTCATTCACTTCTAAAAGAATCTCATTTTCATAGAGTGGATGTTCATATTCCATTTTATCTCCAATTAGACCTACAATCAAATAAAACATGATAAAAACACCTTATAGACATTTTAAATCATGTGATGGAAAATGTATGGACTAAGGAAGTCAAATGGAAATAGTCTAAATTAATATTGAAACATTACTTCTTTTGAACAGTGACCAATTGTTCTTTGTGTTTGTGGTCGTACAAGTGCAATCATGGAGTTCAAGTTACTATAAGCCTCAACATTCATTGAAGGATGTCCACGTTCACGGAGAGTAGAGAATTTCCAGAACATTTGCATTCGTGGCGTGGTTAATTAGTCCATATTTTGGACTCATTCTGGGACTAGCTTGCAAAGAAACATTACCCTTAGTATGCTACTAATTCTAATTTCTAGCAATATGCATGTGCTATGACAGGAAATGGGACTAAAAGTGCACAATTGGACAATACATAATGAAATCTTAAAAAGGGACCAAAAGTGCAAAAAGGTGGTATTGCCAATATAATGGGCGATCTGCTAAAAATCAAGGAGATCGCCTTTCATAGCAGCAATCGAGGTTTCAGGTCAATTAAAAAAGGTGGCCTGATTCGATATCGCAAAGCATGTTCAGCGCACAGGCAAATTGCACAAGAGATCGCCTAAAGTTGCAGCACTTAAAGCCTCAAAACACTGATAAGAAGTTGATTAATGAATACTTTCGTACATCATCGAATTTGATCGGCAGAATAAAGAGTCATTGCCTAATGTATCAAAAGAGAAAGCCTTACGAGGTTTCCCAAGAAAGCAGTCAAGTGCATATTCTGCGCATCTACAGAGTGCTCGATAATGGTCAGCCATGACTGCAAAATGGCATGTTGCAGTATAAATTTTCACACATTTACACAGAGTTTATAAGCAATTTTAGAAAGTTTGTACATATAGTTCATACCATATTAGAACAATTAATCTATAGTAGTACATAGAACTTTCCTCTTACAATACAAAGGAAAGTTAGGGTTTTGAAGCTTTTGGGAAGCAAATTAGAGAAGATTAGATGGTGATAATCAACTAATTTGCATTCAATCTTGTTACCCATAGCTGTTGATACTATGTTTGGTATCAAATCTTTCATTTCTATCATGTGTAGCTAAAACCCCTATGTTGGGGGTCTGCTGTTGATATAGGTTTTTGATTTATTTATCAGGTCTTGATATCTTGACTTATCTGTAGTTAATTTGAGTGAATTTATATCCATTCCTATAGTTAATCTATAATTTCAAGGTTACAAACTTGGGATTTTAGGTTAGATCTCTAGTTGTTGCATTAGTTGGAATGATAAAAGTGTGGAATAGGTATAATGGCTAGAAAAATCTAATGTCGCTCACCTCGACTACTCAAAATCAGAAGGGACAGTCTTTATCAGTATAATGACCTAATTTTAGAGGTCGGGGTCAAATCCCTTATGGAATAATGTGTCAGTGAATGAGTGGAGTAAGGACCTACATCTATTAAATTTTGATTGGGCAGGTGAGTACCAAGAAGGAGGTCTACCTAAATTAGGGGAACTAAGCTAAGAACTATCCTAAGAATAATTGGGTAAGGATTGATGACGCAAGGGAGCAAGGATAGGGGAAATGAAATCAATAAAAATTCAATCGATCCATTACACTTTGCACCAAATTAACCCTATGGGTAGGCTAGGTCCCTTATAATCACCCTGGCTAGCGAAGTGATGTTTCGCAAGAGCCAACTACAATCTCTTATGCGAGCCACTTAAAGACATGCCTGGCTTTGGCACCCCAAAGCAAAACTCCTAAGACCTTAACCATTGAGTCCCTTTTGACGCTCTCAACTCATAAACCCATGATTACCATACAATCATCCGCCTCAACTACACCTGCTAGAGCAATAATTGAAGATTTAAGCTAGATTTAAGTAGGTACCTCAGATATAATTTATACAAGAAGATTGACATGAACCCATAAACTAATTCAAGCAATTAGAGAAATTTGGGAGAAGCCCTCTTGATTTTGCAAGTAAATCATAAACTAAGCATAAAAACAATAGAAATAATCAAGAGGCAACTATAAATTAATATCCAAGCTTCAATAAAATCTACAAATCAAACATTCAAGAACAAGGAAAGAATAAGTGGGTGGAAGATGAATACAAGTGAAGCCCAAACTTTTCAATTCACTCAAGGATTTGTAGGAAACTTGCTCTAGATCCTTACCTTAAATGAAAGTCTACATTAAGGTGTTTTTTTCTTCAAAGATATATGAATGTTCTTCTCTAAGAATCCTCTAAATCAACGTATAAAGAATAAGGGTTTGGAGTGCATGTATCTGTGATTTTGGGACTAAAAATATGAATTTCTAGAATTATGCCGATGCTAGTCACTGAACATTGAACAATCATTCTTAGTATTCTGTGATTATAGAGGTTATGTCTCCTTATGCTCCACCTTCGCGCCTTGGTCTAGCCTATTTGAGCTCCTGTACATGTTAAAATCTACGATCATCGAGGATATATGCGACCAGGTAACATTTTTTGGATTTCATCTACTTTTGGCTCTAATTCAGATCAAATCTTCAATTCTTCTTAGCAAAGCAAAATCTAAACCATTGTGTCTGTAACATACACTATGCAAAGCATAATTAGCCTCAAGTTATAAGATTAAAAACACATAATAATAAGAAAAAAATAAGAAATGAGTGCAAGTCATGCACTCATCAATACACCCAACTTAAGACTTTGCTTAACCTCAAGCAAAACAAAACCAAACTCGAGCGGATAGAAATTTAGGCACACAATCTCAATTCACTTTTAATATCTAGATCATGATCATGACAATGTTTGGTACCAACATTACCGCATGTATGTGGATCCTTATCAAGTAACACTCTCACCTTTCAAAATCATCTTTTTCAATTTAAAGCACATTTCTAGGGATGACCAAGTGACAACATAAATTCTCAAGGAGTGACTCAACTCCTAGTCAACTAACAAGTTCCACTTAACTCAAACTTAGAAAAGCATCAAGATTACCAATCTATGTCAATTTGCTTGTCCTCACAAAGAAAGAATATCCCCAAAACACATACAATATATATCTAATGGACAAGAAACAAGGACTCAAACACTCACAATCAACAAAAGAATATCGTGTGTACACAAACGCCACTCCATAGGCTTGTCTTTATTTTCAATCAACATTAGCTCAATTTTATTCGAAAAGGGAAATTTTAGTCTTGCGATATTGGCTAAGGGGTAGGATAGGATACAATTTGAACAATAGTGACTAACTCTCCTTAAGATCTACATACAACATTCATTCTTTTATTCAACCTTCCATTATCTCTTTCTCATTTCACACTAATGTGCATTTAACCCTTCTTTTTCACTTAGGTGCTCCACTACAACCATTTTTCAACATTTTGGTGGATTCTTTTCACTTAAGCACTTTTTCTTGATTTTCTTTTTATTTTGAAAGCACTCTTTTTCTTTTCTTTTCATTCCTCTATTTTTTTATCTTATTCTCTTAACAAGCCTCCAAGTGGTTCACAACCTTCCTTTTTCTCCTACATCATCCCCAACATAGGCTTAAAGACTCAATTTTCACTATTGTGTTACCAAAATCAGTACTTTTGATGCATAATACTTTAAATTTTGTGTATTCCCAATAAAATATTATTGGATTTTATGTGTTTTGTGTTTCATTTGCAAGATTCCAGGGTTGGCCTTATTTTTGGAAAGATAATGCAGAAGGTTCTGATTTTGATGATATACTTCTACAGGCTATGAAGGAGCTTTCGTGCATAATTTTAGTGCGGGGCTGTTTTTATAAGTTTGTTATATGAACATACAAATGGGTCGTGAACTTATTTATGAGATATAGATCATGTTTCGTGCCCTGAGAATCAACGAAGGAGGAATTTCTAAACATTCATCAAACAAAACCCTCCTATAGGCTGTAGACCACTTTATAGGCCGTAGAGGGATATTGTTGATCACAACTCCAACTTTGTAGTAACAAGGTACGAGAGCCTGATTATGGTCCGTGGAACATAATATGACCCGTAAGTTTATTCATGAGGCATGCCAACCTAGCTATCCTATTTTATTTAGGACTTTCTATTTAAATATTAGAAAAAAGGTTTTAACGTTATTTTTATTAACTTCTTAGTGAGATTTGAACAGTTTGACACAAAATTGTAAGATTGAGTTGAGAAACACTTGTACTTTAATTTGATCTTATAAACTGTGATTCTCATTGAAACTTAGATTTGCTTGTTTTTAGTTCAATTGTGTAGGTGCTTTATTATATTATTTCAATTCATAAATCTTGCATCTACACAAATCAGAAGTATCTTAATCCATAACTAGGGTTATGGGAATCATTAAGACCTAACAAGGTAAAATTGGATAATTCATAATTCTTGGAATGTGTACATGCATGTATTAATTAACTTTCTTTGTTTTGCATGTTTTCTAGTAGTGGCCAACATTAGAACCCGACTAGTGTTACTAACCTGACCAAGGTAGTAATGAATAAGAAAAGAGATTAATTATCAGGATTCAATTGATGTGTTCTTGTCTAATCAACCAAACTGGGCCAAGAGGACATTGTACTGGGACTAATAGGTAAGGGTTAGTAATGCACACTATGAAGATGTGCCAAGCCACGGAGTGAAATTTGTCTCTCGCCTCGACCAAACGATTTGGTAAACTTAACTTACCATCATGCATACTATAGACTAGAAAAGCATTAGGTTATACAATGATGCTGAGTCGAGGAATCATGGGAAACATAACACCCGAGTTTCTCTCCATATTGGTTAAATTCATGTGTTAGTTAGGTTTATGTTTCTACTTATCAATAAAAAAAAACACTTTTTGGGCAGATAAACAGGTTAATCAATCAAATTGCATTAATTGAATTCTCCTTAGTCTACGTATTCCTTGTGGGTTTGACCCTAACTTAGTTAGGTTCCATTTCTTTAGAGTGACCTCTCTATCATCAAAAAGGAGGTATAACCTAGGTGACATCAATATTTTGGCATTTTTGCTAGGGAATATAGCTAGACTTGGTTAATTCAAGCGATTTTGGGTATTAATCCTTATTTCTCTCATTTTATAGACTTTATTATTTTTTTTTCGTTACATGGTATAAGTGTAGTGTAAGCCCAACATGTGAAGTTGAGGTAGACCCTTTACTCCTTTTAATCCAGAAATCTAGAGAACATTGAGAAGAATGGCCCAAGATAACACCAACAACGTGGCTAATGTAGCTCTAAAAAGGAATGAGAATGAGAATGTTGACCATGAGAACCCACCACCAATTGAGGATATTACTCCACAATCGTAGGATTTCAATGCCAATGCTCATCAGTGAAATCAGTATTAACTGAATCCTATGGCTATGGAGGTGACTGGAGCTATTATGTTGCCACCACTACTGGCTGACACAAAGTTTGTAGTTTTGAGTTGCGTGCTTTAGATTCTATAGAACCTTGGGCTATTTGTGGGCTTACCATCAGAGGATCCTCATAGTCATCTACACAATGTTACATTCATCTGCAAGGCTGCAATGGGAACATAAAATATGCCAATGGATGTTGTAGGATTTTGTATCTTCCCATTATCTTCTATAGGCAATGCAACACTATGGCTATCTAAGCTCCTGCAGAGTTTGATTACCAGTTCGGCTAAATTGTAGAAGGACTTTCTAGAGATGTACTTCTTGATGTCAAAGAAGCTCAAGTTGAAGATTAGATCAACAACTTTGATCAATTTCCTGGTGACTCGATCAGTATTACATGGGACCAATTTACTAATGGTTTGAGAGGTATCTCAAACCATAAGATTATTGATGATGCCTTGGTGGAGATCTTCTACCATGCCCTTGATGAAAATAGTCAGGCTTGTGCTAATACCATTAGTGGGGTCATGTTCTTAGATTAGCCATTTGGAGGGATTGCAGAAAGGACTGACAAAGTAGTCAAGATCAATCGTTCCTGGGGGCAAAGAGATATAGCATCTACAGGCATAGAGGTGATGATGAAGTAAAATTAGGAGCTAGTTAATGTTGTGGTTCATCAGCCTCCACGTGCAGCCATGTATGATGATCCCTACTATGAGAAGGATACTTATTTTATTACTAATCAGATAAGGCATATCCAGACCAATGCACAAGGGTATAATCAGGACTATTTGCGCCAAGGTCAAGGAAACCAATATCGGAACATTAATCTAGATGAAGCTTGTAGAGACAACTATGGAAGATATTATGGAAGGAATTAGGGCTAAGATTGGGATGCCGATTGGGGCTAAAAATATTGTTATAAAGATAGTCTACATATCCCACCATATAACTGCAACATAGGTATGAGTAGCTCAAGATCTGAGGAGATATTTGATCATCTGTTGAATAACACTGAGACACAAGAAAACACTGGGGGGATGAAATCTAAGATCTCTAGTATCAATCAGAAAATTAAGTCTTATTCTGTTGCCATCAAAAAGCTTGAACAAAAGTTTGGTCAAGTGTCAAATCAACTAAATCAGAGTTAGTGGGGTACAACACCGATTAACATAGTTTAAAATCTTAAAAATAAAAGACAACACATTATGGTTAATACCCATTTTGGCAAGAGCACCACTGATCCTCATATGCCAGTTGATGAGGATGATGTTTGAGAGGAGACAATTGCAGCTAAAGATGCAGATACATTAGATAATCATAGAAAAGATGGGGTGATTGAAGCTGCTGATGTGCCACAGAAGTTGAAGCCCATTCTTAGGCCATCTCCTACTTTCCATCAAAGAATTAAAATGAGGGAGGAGGAAGGCAAGCTCAAGAACTTCATCTCCATACTAAGACAACTCTCCATCAATATCCCTCTCATCGAGGTATTGGAGAAGATTTTAGGGTATGCAAAGTCCATGAAGGACTTGGTTATGAAGAAGCACACTATGAGTCAGGAGCTCTCCCAAGAGCTACAATATTGGAGTGTAATTGCTACGAGGTCTTTGGTCTAAAAGTGAGAAGATCCTAATGCTTTAACCATTTCTTGCACCATTGGAGATGGGGAATTTGCTAGGGCATTATGTGATCTACGTACTAGAATTAATCTGATGCCCCTTGCAGTCTTCTAGAAGGTATGATTGGGAGACTTTACTCCGACGAGCATGTGGTTGTTGATGGTTGATCGCACGATGAAGAATCCTGTGGGATTACTGCATAATATTCTTGTAAAAAAGTTGAAAAGTTCATATTCCCCCTAGGCTTTGTGATCCTAGATTGAAAAGTCGAATTTGATGTCCCAATCATCTTGGAAAGACCATTCTTAGCCACTGGGCTAGCATAAGTAGAATTGAAAGATGGTCAATGTCACATCTTGAGTCCCATTAGGGCGGACTGGCACCCGTTGGTGATAAGGCTCGGGAGAACCAACCTATAGCTATTCATTTTCTATTCATTTTATAAAGCATTTCTATATTTAACATGCCTTTGTACAAGGAAACAGTAGTACAAGCCAAAAGAAAATGCATATGACTAGGTCGTTGGGGACACGGTGTCGAAAGTACAAAAACATGACCACACTTTAATTTACACAGTCTACAAAACCTCTAAATAAGAGTGTATCTGATAAGGGTCGAGATAGGCCCCGCCTAAACAAATAATGTAATAACAACATGTAATCTCTAGACATATACAAAGGCCTGAAGCAACTTGGAGCTTGGTGACAGCAGTTGAATGTCCTGTACTCTTATTGGGGAGATCTACTAGCACCTGTACCTACAGCATGAAATGCAGGCCCCCCAAAAGGCACGTCAGTACAAGATAATATACTGAGTATGTAAGGCATGAAATACTGCAAATGAAGCAACAACTTCAAATGAAACTATGCACTAGTGTAGCATAACAGACCACCTTTAGTTATATTGTGATATCATGTACTTTATATTCTTTATATTGCTTTACCTTTACTATAAAATTGTTATTGTAAAATCCGTGCATAGCTGTAATATAAATGACCAACTGATCAGTGGTAAATTATATCTGGATCGTCCCTTACAAGGTTATTCCTTAACCCCTCGGGCTACCACCCGTAATAAGATGTTTCCCTGGCACCCGTCGTGATATGGTATTGTCTCTAGATAGGTTCTTCCTTAACCCCTTTGGACTACCACCCATGATACGATCATCCCTGGCTAGGTGATGCTTTCACCCCTTGGGCTACCATATATTAGAAACTGTTTATTTTACCTTTAAATTACCTTTAAGATAATTCTTTTAGTGGTCAAAATATTGAAGCTGTAAGGATGTATAGATAGCATGTGACATGTAAATAATCATGAAAGACAATATAGAAATGAAACAAGTATGTTATATAAGCATTGAAATGCATATAAAATGAAAACAACTCGTGAACTTTGTTTAGCAACAAGGACTCATGTACTTGGTATCCATGTATATATATAGATTTGAATGGAACTACATATAGGAGTATATGAACATGTGAAAGAGTGGATACATGGCTGCTTGTCATCTTGGAGTAGATAAATGCCTATACTTACCAAAGAATCTATGTTTCATGCCAAATGATATAAAATCAAGTAACCTAACATACCTCATTGTATGACCTTTCACTACCTTGGAGTAGCTTCTTTTAGCCCAAATATTTATGTACATCATATTAGGTAATAAAACTAGTATTCGCAGCAACACAACACTTCTAGGTAGTCCAATATTATAAAAATGATCACCCGGACAACAAGCTTTCAATTAGTAACACAAAGACATTTCCTCAATCTTTTCCCTTATAAAGGTATTTTCTAACAACCATTCTTATATACATGTCATGTACATCTTATTTTCAGTCCCTTAACAATACCACAACATCCCACAAAGCACAACACACAACAATTCTTCACAACATACAAACAAGTGGGACAACTATATATATATTCTTTCACCACACTTCGACGTCAACAATCCTGGAAACTGTTTTAACTTTACCAAAATTATTTCCAATAATTTTGCCACATAAAACCAGTCTTAATATAGTGAAAAAATAGTCCTATGTCAGGGGTAAGTCGTGGAATAACATACCACAATTCTACACAACTTACAAATGGACAGCATAACATTACTCCCCCCTTCGCTACATTTCGACGACGGCAATTCCAAACCTTTCCAACTCTAAACAAACTATTCCAACAACGTTTACACATATAAACAGTAATAATAAAATCTTATAACATCACCCAATAAGTCATTAAGGACATGAGTTAATAGCTTTAAATTCAACAGCCGACAACGTCCAACCGATATCATACTTAAGATAGCACAAGAAAACTCTTTTGTTAAATGAAATCAAAATCTGGGAAGCAACCTTAGGTATATATATAACTCAAACCATATTAAGAACATCAAATTCTCTTCATAATATAGCCCATATACCATTTAGAAATCACTAAAACTAAAGGAAAGTGGGCAGCAATTTTCTGGACAGAAGTTGTCCGGAATTTTCCAGCAAGGCATACTATCATCTACTTCTTGATTTTCATGAAGGAATCATACCAAATACACAAATATAGTTACTTACCTTTATATTCAAGGTTTATATCCTTCTTAAGACCCTAAAAGATCCTTTTTGCTGCTGCTCAAGGTCAAGAAACATTGAGAGAAAACTTAGAGAGAGAGAGTTTTGGAAAGCTGAATTTTTTTGCTAAGGGTAGGGACTGAAGTTTTTGCTGAGTGTAGGGACTGAAGTTTTTGCTGCTTATACCAATTTTAAAGGGATGTTTTGGACGAAATTATTTGGTAATTTTGACCAAATAATACCTCTTAGAATAAGTTTAAATAATCAGCAGCTGGTTCCCCCAAAATTGGGCCAAATGGGCATCAAATTCTAATGGACTTGGGCTACCAATTTCCAGCTTTCCTCTTAATCTGTTTTTGGTCTAAATAGTTACACTTGGGCCCTTATTACACACTTCTTTGAAAGAAAATAAGTTACACTTATAATGCTAAATCATGTCCTAAAATTATACCCTTAACACAACCTTTATCCATAATTGGACTTGGACAAATTCGACGTGTAACCTCGTCTCCATGTAGATAGCAATTTAAGCTAAGAAAGTAGATGAATCACCTATTAGATTATTAATTCATAGAAACACCATAATTTTCTTACTTGATGATATCCTCAATTTAACATAAAATGCATATACACAAGGCCCTCATAAGCATTAGACGCCCATATCACCCATTAATACGAGAATCAAGCACTTTCAAGAATTGACGCTAGTTTGACCAATCCATATCAAGATTTATTCCCATACTATTAGTACATATAAAATTTGGGGTGTTACATCCTCCCCCCTTTAGGAACATTCATCCTCGAATGTTAGCATAGTTGGGTAACTTAACCATGTATAAACCTTTATTTAAACAAACCATTGACAACAAAAATAAGTATTCAATTACACGTACCTATTCGTGTTCCAATTCTACATGTTGGGTGTCCTCTTCAAATTCAAACAAATGAGTGTATTTTGACTTCATTGCATCCTTGGCCTCCCAGGTTATCTCTTCTACTTGCTGATTTTTTCAAAATATCTTCACTGAAGCTATTTCTTTATTCCTCAGCTTCCTAACTTGATGATCCAGAATAGCAACAAGTACCTCTTCATAAGTGAGATCTTTTGTAACTTGTACGACCTCAATAGGTGTTATAGGGGATGGGTCACCTATACATTTCCAAAGAATTGATACAAGGAAAACTGGATGAACTATAGGAAGATCTTGGTTTAACTCTAGCTCATATACAACCTGCCCGATCTTCTTAATAATCTTATAAGGCCCTATATAATGTGGGCTTAGTTTTTCTTTCTTACCAAACCTTATAACCTCTTTCATTGGAGACACCTTTAAGAATACCCAATCTCCTACTAAAAATTTCAGCCCTCTCCTCCTAGCATCCACATATGATTTGTGATGACTTTGAGCTATTTCAAGCCGCTGCTATATTACCTTAACTTTTTATATGGCTTGTTGCACTAGATTTGGCCTAAGTAAGGTGCTTTCTCCCACTTCAAACCACCTGATTGGTGATCTACACTTTCTTCCATACAAAGCTTCACAAGGTGCCATCTTGATACTTAAATGATAACTATTATTATAAACAAATTCAATAAATAGAAAGTGGTCCACCCAGCTATATTTAAAGTCCAATTCAGATGCTTGCAACCTATCTTTAAGTGTTTGAATGGTGCGTTCTGCTTGATCATCTATTTGAGGGTGGAATGTTGTGTTCAAATTTACTTGTGTTCCTAAACTCCTTTGGAAAGACTTCCAAAACTTTATAGTGAATTGAGCTCCTCGGTTAGATATAATATAGATTAAAACTCCATATAGCCTAACTATCTCCTTGAGGTATAGTTTGGCATACTCCTCCGCTGTATAATCACTCCTGACAGGTAGGAAATATGCTATTATTGTGAGTCTGTCAACTATTACCCATATAGAGTCATACTTCTGAAATTAGCAAGGTAAATCGGTAACAAAGTCCATATTGATCATATCCCACTTCTAAGTTAGAAGTTCTATACATTGCATGTAAACTTATGGCTTTTGGTGTTCTACCTTCACTTGTTGACAATTTGGACATTGAGCCACAAATTTTGCAAGGTCCTTTTTCATGCCTCCCCACCAAAACACTCCCTTCAGGTCATGGTACATCTTAGTTGATCTTGGATGGATGGAATAACGGGAATGGTGGGCTTCTTCCATTATCCTCTTTCTTAACCCATTAACATCAGGCATACATAATCTTTTTTAGCTGTAAACTACTCCATTCTATGTAAGGTCAAAGCCCTTTATCGCACCCTAACTTACCTATTCCTTAAGTTTTCATAGAATTGAATCCTCAAACTATTTTTTTCTACCTCCATTACCAATGAAGACGTCGCTGCATTATGTACAATTGCCCCTTCCTTTAGAGTTTCAAGAAGGCAAACTCCTAAACTGGCTAGTTGGTATAGATCTTCAGCCACCCCTTGACTAACCATGGCCTGATCATCAGTATTCATAACTGTCTTACGACTCAAAGCATTAGCTACCATATTTGCCTTCCTGAATGGTATAGTATATCAACATCATAATATTTTATCAGCTCTAGTCATCTCCATTATCTCAAATTTAGATCCTTCTGCTTAAAAATGTATTGCAGTCTCTTATTATAAGTATATATATCAACGTGAACCCCATACAAGTAGTGGGGCCATATTTTCAAAGCAAAAACAACCGCGGATAGTTCAAGATCATGAGTTGGGTAATCCTTCTCATATGGTCGTAGCTATCCGGATGCATAAGCAATTACCCTGCCATGGTATGTCCGCACACACCCTAATCCAACTCCTGAAGCATCATAATACATAGCATACCCTCGATGCCCTCTGAAAGTACTAGCACAGGTGCAGAAGTTAGCTTATTTTTCAGTTCCTGGAAGCTCCTTTCACATTCATCATTCTATTGGAACTTGGTTGCCTTATGTGCCAACTTTGTTAGAGGTGCAAAAATGGATGAAAAACTTTCAACAAACCTTCTGTAATAACCTACCAAACCTAGGAAGCTCCGAACTTCTGTAGGTGTCATTGGAATTGGCCAATCCTTCACAGCATCTATGTTTTGTGAATCAACTCTTATTCCTTCCTTAGACATAATATGACCCAAGAATGCCACTGAGTTTAGCCAAAATATATATTTAGAAAACTTGGCATACAACTGTCTATCACAAAGAACCTATAACACTTGTCGTAAATGATTTGCGTGATCCTCTTATGACCTTAAGTATACCAAAATGTCATTTATAAGCACTATCATGAACACATGCAAGAATGGCTTAAGTACCCTGTTCATCAGATCCATAAAAACTGTTGGTGCATTTGTTAGCCCAAATGACATAACAAGAAATTCAAAGTGACCATACTATATTCTGAAAGCATTCTTAGATATATCTTCCTCCTTCACCATTACTTGGTGATACCCCGATCTCAGATCAATTTTTGAAAAGCATTTGGCACCTTGCAATTGATCAAATAAATCATCAATCCTAGGGAAAGGGTATTTATTCTTAATTGTTACCTTGTTCAATTGTTGATAGTTAATACAAATTCTGAAGATGCCATCCTTTTTGCGTACAAATAACATTGGTGCACCCCAGGGAGACATACTAGTTCTTATAAAACCCTTCTCCAATAAGTCTTTCAATTGCTCCTTTAATTCATGCAACTCCGCTGAGGCCATTCTATATGGAGGGATAGAAATGGGTTGAGTTCTTGGAAGTAAGTCAATACCAAAATATATTTCTCATTCAGGAGGTAAGCCTGGAAGTTCATCAGGGAACATATCAATAAATTCATTCACCACTAGAACTGATTGAACTGTTGGCGATTCTGCCTCCATATCCTTTACTCTAACTAAATGACATATATACTCCTTAGATATCATCTTTCTAGCCTAAGTGTAATAGATAAACTTCCCCTTTGGTTCTCCAACATTGCCTTCCCATTCAAGAACTGCCTTATTTGGGAAGTAGAAGTACACTTTCTTAGTTCAGCAATCTACAGTGGCATAGCAAGAAGATAACCAATCAATACCCATAATAACATAAAATTCCACCATTTCCAACTAAATAAGATCAACAAATGTGTCACGATCACAAACAGTTATGACACAACCACAATAAACCCTTCTAGCCATAATAAATTCACTGATTGGTATAAATATTTTAAATGGTTTATTTAGTTATTTGGGTGTTCTCTTAAGCATCCCAGCAACTAGTGGAGTGATATATGATAGTGTAGAACCAGGGTCAATTAATGCATACACATTATGTGAAAAGATAGACAATATGCCTGTGACCACATCAGGCAATGCTTCCAAATTCCGCCGACTCCTCAGTGCATAAGTGCGATTCTGGACCCCATTAGAGCTAGCTGCCCCTCTAACACCTCCACCATGACCTATAGATGCTTTATGACCCCTACTTGCTGGAGGAAATGATGATGATGATGATGATGCAATAGCTGACCCAGTAGGTTGTTCCATACCACCCATACGTCTCCTTGGACAATCCCTCATTATATGCCCTGACATACCACACTAATAGCAAACATTTGTCCCAACATGACATATACCCGGATGAGTTCTTGCACACTATCTACAAGGCTACCTACGAGTCATTTGCTAGCCTAATGAATATCTCGCTATTCGGGCACTTTGCCCTTCACTTCTTGGACAAAACTAATTCCTTCTAGACCCTTGAAGTTGAGGTGGTGCACTAGCTATAGAGTAGGAGGATGATGGCTTTGGTAGTCTATTAGGAACCGAGGCCTAAACTCACCTTAGAATTGAGTAAACTGCCCTAAAGATCTGCTCCTCTTGGACTGTGCCCTTTCTAACTCTTGTATCTTTCTCCTTTGCCTTTGATCCTCCAATTTTTGTGCAAAAGCTTGCATTCTCGCTATATCCATATCTTTGTTCCATACAACAGTTGTATAATCTCTGACCATATACATATCCAATCTATCTACATACCGATGAACTTTGTCTGACATAGTAGCAACTATGTTAGGAGCATACCTGGATAGAGAATTAAATTGCATACTATACTCTCTCACGCTCATTTTCCCTTAGTGAAGGTTTAAGATATGATCTACACGGGTGTCTCGAATCTCTAATAGCAAATAATGTTCAAGAAAGGCCTCTTTAAACTCCTTCCAGGTAGTTGGGGGTGCATCTACATCTTTGGACTGCTTCCACACTTCATACCACAATATGGCCACACCTTTCAATCGATATGCTGCTAACTCAACAACTTCTGTACCACTAATATGCATAACATCAAAAGTGAGCTGAATCTAAACAATGAAATCTTAGGGATCTTCATTAGGATCAGATCCAGTGAAGGATGGAGGGTCCAAATTAAGAAAGTCCTATATCCTTAAGCTAGATGCCCTACTTGTACCACCTACACCCATAACTAAACCTTCCTATCTTTGGCAAGCAACTATACGAGTAAGTAGTTGAACTGCATTTCTCAAATCCTATACTGTAGCATTAATAGGTGGTTCAGAGGGTGTTTTGCTATTTCTAGGTTCATCAGGAGCTGAAGGAGTTAAAGATGTCCATGATAGGTACTCATCTTGAGCCTCATTTCATTGTCTCATATGACTAGGTGAACCAGTTCCCACTTCTACTGCCTTTCCTTTACCTTTGTTCTTCCTAGTTTCTGGCATACTTGATCGCTGTACAAAATAATCTTTTAGGGGTTAGACATAATTCACCTAGCTCTATGGCACGATTTAAGGAATGAAAGGAAAGTAACAACTACTAAATATCACGTAGCTTCTACTTATAAATGTGATGCACAAAATATCGATAAACAAGACTCTACATTGACACGACTTTATAGACTCCCTAGGATGACCCGCTATGATACCACTTTTGTCACACCCCGAGTCCCGTTAGGATAGACCGACACCCATTGCCGATAAGGCTCAGGAGAACCAACCTATAGCTATTCACTTTTTATAGATTTTATAAAGGATTTCGATATTTAGCATGCCTTTATGCAAGGAAACAGTAATACAAGCCAAAAGAAAATGCATATGACTAGGCCGTTGAGGCCACGATGTTTAAGTACAAAAACATGACCACACTTTAATTTACATTGTCTACAAAGCCTCTAAATAAGAGAGTATATGGTAAGGGTTGAGACAGGCCCTGCCTCAACAAACTATCCAATAACAAAATGTAAGCTCTAGACATATACAAAGCCCCGAAGTAACCTAGAGCTTGGTGATAGCAGCTGAATATCCTGTACTCCTACTGGGGAGATCTACCAGCACTAGTACGTGCAATATGAAATGCAGGTCCCCCGAAAAGGATGTCACTACGAGATAATGTACTGAGTATGTAAGGCATGAGATATAGAATATGAAGTAATAATTTCAAATAAAACTATGCACTAATGTAGCATAACAGACCACCTTTAGTTATATTGTGGGATCATGTACTTTATGTTTTTTATATTGCTTTACCTTTACTATAAAATTTGTACTGCAAAATCTGTGCATAGCTGTAAGATAAATGATCAACAGATCAGTGGTAAACTGTATTGGGATCGTCCCTGGCTAGGTTATTCCTTAACACCTCTAGCTACCACCCGTAATAAGATATTTCCTTGGCTAAGTGATTCTTCCACCCTTCAGGATATAGGATAGTCCATGGATAGGTTCTTTCTTAACCCTCTTGGGCTACCACCCTTGATAGTATCATCCTTGGCTAGGTGATGCTTCCACTCCTCGTGCTTCCACCTATCAGAAACTGTATATTTTATCATTCAATTACCTTTGAGATATTTCTTTTGGTAATCAAAATATTAAAGCTGTAAGGATGTATAGACAGCATGTGACATGTAAATAATCATGAAAGACAATATGGCAATGAAGAAAGTATGCTACATAAGCAATGAAATGTATATGAAATGAAAACAACTCGTAAACTTTGCTTAGCAACAAGGATTCATGTACTTGGTATCCATGTATTTATATAGATTTGAAGGAAACTAAATATAGGAGCATATGAAGATGTGAAAGAGTGGATACAAGGCTACTTGTCATGTTGGAGTAGATAGATGCCTTTACTTACCGAAGGATCTATGTTTCATGCCAAATGATATGAAATCAAGTAACCTTACATACCTCGTTGTATGACCTTGTTCCTACCTTGGAGTAGCTTATTTTCTGCCAAATATTCATCTACTTTATATTAGGCAATAAAAATAGTATTAGCAATAACACAACACTTCTAGGCAGTCCAATATCATAAAATTGATCACCTGGACAACAAGTTTTCAATTAGTAACGCAAAGATATTTCTTCAAACTTGTCACTTATAAATACATTTTCTAACAACCATTCTTATGTACATATCATGTATATCTTATTTTCAGTCCCTTAAAAATCCCACAACAGCCCACAAAACACAACACACAACAATTCTTCACAACATACAAACAAGTGGCACAACGATATATCCTTTCACCACACTTTGATATCAACAATCTCAAAACTATTTTAACTTTACCAAAATTATTTTAAATGATTTTACCACACAAAACCAGTCCTAATATAGTCAAAAAATAGTCCCAAATTAGGGGTAAGTCATGGAATAACATACTACAATTCTACACAACTTACAAATGGACAACATAACATTACTCCCCCCTTCGTTACATTTCGACGACGACAATTCCAAACCTTTTCCAACTCTAACCAAACTATTCCAACAACATTTAAATATACCAATAGTGATAATACAATCTTACAACATCACCTAAGAAGTCATTAATGACATGAGCCAATAGCTTTATATCCAACAGCCCACAACTTCCAACCAACATCGTACTTAAGATAGCACAAGAAAACTCTTTTGTTAAATAAAATCAAAATCTGGGCAGCAACCTTAAGGTATATATATAACTCAAACCATATTAAGAACATCAAATTTTTTTCATAATACAGACCATATACCATTTAGAAATGACTAAAGCAAAAGGAAAGAGTGTACCAATTTTATGGACACAAGCTGTCCAGAATTTATCCATAATCAGACTTGGACAAATTCGACATCGAACCTCGTCTCCTTGTAGATAGCTATTTAAGCTAAGCAAGTAGATGAATCACCTTCTAGATTATTAATTAACACAAACACCATAATTTTCTTACTTGATTATATCCTCGATTTAACATAAAATGCATATACATAAGGCCCTCATAAGCATTAGATGCCCATATCACCTATTAACACGAGTATGAAGCACTTTCAAGAATTCATGGTACTTTGACCAAACCATATCAAGATTTATTCCCATACTATTAGCACATGTAGAATGTGGGGTGTTACAGTCAACTCATCTTTAGATTGAATGACAAGGAAGTTGTCATTAGTATCTGTTAGTCTATGAAGAGGCCAGATGATTTGAAGATTGAAGTCTAGGAAATTGGTGTAGTTTGAGTAACCTAGTTGTCCAAGTCATGCTGTGATAATAAATCAGGTGGTACATGGGAGGAAACCAAAGATTTTTTATGTGATAGTTGTAGTTGTAGCTTTATTTTCAGGTTTTAGAGTCATGGGCAGTTTATTTTCTTGTATTTCTGTTGTAACTTTTGGACACTAAGCTGGTTGCATATAGGGTAACAGTGTGTTCTGTGAAGAATGTCCAGGTACATGGCTAAGTCAACCACTCTTAGTATAGAATGGTATCAGGCGGTGGCTCTATGATATGTTCTATGGGTCGTAAATATCTTTACGACCAATACACTATCTCGTAGACATTTTCAGCAAGCAGAAAAGTTGTGCACCCTAGTCCATGAGTCAACTTTATGATTCATAGGAGCTACGGGTTGTGAATGGGGCTTGTGGACCCTAGATAAATTTTTTGAATTTTTTACTAAGTGTCGGGTCTCTACGACTAACTCTATGAGTCATACTTAATTTTTTGACTGGTAGACTAGTCTATGAAACCTAGTCCTAAAAACTATGGTTTCAGTTTTCTATGAAAGGACAATTCATGAGCTGTAAGATACTCTATGACCTATTATTGGGGTTTCGTAGAGTCCAAGCCAATTAATTTTTAATTGACCTGGTCAAAGTATAAATATTATGGTCAAAATATTTTGACCCCATTTGAGCACTAATTTATGAATTATACCCAGCCATACCCCACCCAAAACTTTCAATTATCTATGGTAACAACCCTTTCATTTTATGACAAGATTTTGTTGCGACCTATGGTTTTTGGTATTCATCACCCCCTTTATCTTCTACAATCTAATCACATAATTTGGTAAGTTTCTGGTTCACCCAATGCCAATAATTTTTATATATTTGTATGGTTAAATTGAAAATTATATCAGGAATGGTTGTGTTACACATAAACTCATGTGTAAAAATTGATATGTTGATAATTAAGTGCGGTTGCTTGTTTTTGAAATATGTGTCAAATCAAAATTTTGTGTGGTTGCTTTGTTTCATGTTTGAATAATGTGTTTTGGAGCCTAACCGAATATCCACCTTTTGTGAGGAATTGATCGTATGTGTGATATTCTATGTGTGATGACATGGTGTATAATTTTAATGTTAAGTCATTCATACGGGGTTGGAAGGATTGGGAAAGCATGCTCAATTATTTTTGATAGGGTATATGTTCTAATCATCACATTAGTGTGTTGAATATTGTGTTAAAAGTCATGCGGGCATGTGTGTATTGCTTCAATGATAGTAAAGTACATTGAAAAAAGTCATACGAGGTCCATGTTGATGAACTTAGAAACTCAAGTGACTGAGTTTTCTAGTCTATGAGTGGCTTTTATGACCCCTGGAACAATCTAAAAGTCGTAATTGCCCCTCGTATAATATTCCAAAAACTTAAAGTTTTTGAGTACCCATCAAATAAGGACTTTTACGAGTCGTAAAACACTTTAGGACTCATAGAAAAGTCTTGAGAATCCCTGTCTAAAATAAACTCAGACACTGGAATCCTCTACGACTCAGTCTACGACTCGTCAAACATTTTATGAGTTGTACCTAGTCTCGTTGACATTTCTAGTAAACCAAAAAAATTGGTGAACACTGTGTTAGGAGAGCTTTCTATGGCTCATAGTTTCCACTATGGCCCTTAAAGGTGATCTCATAGACACTTTGCAACTAAGTCTGAATTGTATTTGCATTTTATTTTTTGATCGCTGGGGCTAAACAAGTTGTATCAATGTCTATGTTTTAGGTACTATGTCCCCAAAAGCAAAATGTGACAAAATCAAGGCCCTGTAGAGGAAGCTCAGAGATGAGTCCTTGGGGGATGAGTAGACCCCACCCCAATGGATCAGTAGAGGAGCTTGGTGTCAAGCCAGACTCGGAGGCTGACAGAGCTTGGCAGAGTCAGGCTTTTGTTATTTCTACTCCCCAGTTTGATAAGAGAGACCACGATAGAAGCAACTTTATTTAGATGTCTCTATCTAGAAATGAGTCCAACTTAGAGTCAAGCGCTAGCAATGGGTCTAAGAGAGAGTCTTCTGCATCACTGTGGGCATTACTATTTCACCAGACACACTTACTAGTTAGTGGTGTGTCATAAGTACGCAGGACATCTATATTAAGGATTCATAGACTACATATTTGGGCAAGCCAGCCCACTTAATTTATGAGGAGCCAAGAGTCATTCCAAATAGACTTGACGGTGTTCCCGGTCTCTAGGACATGATTATCAGTTACGGGCTCCAGTAGTTGACCAAATTGCTAGGGAGGTACCCCCTGTCCATGGTGAGGGAGTTATATATATCCTATGCAGTGACGATATACAATACTCTTCCCAAGGTTTAGGTCTGGAACCTACATGGATCGCCACTTACTCAGAGCCTATTGTAAAGGCTTCTTTGAATTTCCTTGCCAAAGTTTGGTGGGTGGTTCTCAGATCATGCACCTAGGCAACACTTACTGATAATACCTAGAAGCTAGAGCATACAGTACTAGGCACCAGCATCTGAGCTAGATATGGGATAGATTGGGCCTACCTCATCACTGAGTATATCCATGAAGCTACCCTAAAAAGGTCCACCTCCATCTCTTTTTCATGCTTGATCTACTAACTCTATGTAAATTTGAGGTGGAGAATGTATACCAGATGAACTCGCTGGTCAAGGTCTAGTGCACCTTAGATGCCAGCTTAATCAAGGCTATAAAGAACTCGATGTGAAATGCCACAAAAATGTACTTTAGAATGCCCATAATCATAATTTCAAGATATCTCAAAATCTATGTTTGATATCGAATATTCGACTTCATATTCTTTATCAGGGGGAAAAATTATGTGAGATGTGGGTATAACATGGATTTAGAGGACCCATAGTTAAAATTAATTTTTGCCAATTTATGATTTTCAAAGCGCATCCATGCCCTAGCCATGATACACCAGGGCTATGATATGATAGGAGTGCGGGACAGTACAAATGTTTCTTGTGCGATAAGTCCGCGTCGCTCCAAGAATGTGAATAGTGTAAGTTTTTTCTTGGTTTTTCTATTTTAGCCTAGGGTATTGGGGTCATAAACCCATGCCCACTTAAGTGTGATATCACCCATACTTGATATTTTTCAACTCTACATCACTCTAGACCCTCACAAAAATCTCTATAAAACTTAACCAAACATCTCATTCCAAATTCAAGGATTTCAAGCTTAATTTGGAACTCAAGGATTTACTTCAAGCTCTAAGTTTACTTCAAACTCATCTCAAGAAAATGCAAGTTTGAGGTATTGGTTTCATCCATTGGGTCCTTTCACCCATGGAGCCAAATCTTCTTTTTTACGAAAATCGCATGATTTCAAGTTGTATTACTTATGGGTATATCTTATTGTGAAATGTGAGCATGAATTATGTTGGTGTTTTATCAAAGTATTGTTGATTATGCATGATTATCTATTTCAATCGTACACTATGAGTTGATCTTTATCTATTAAGACTATGCATATTTTAAGCTATGAAACTATGATCTAATATGAGTTTTGATGATGGATTTCAAGGTATCTTACATGAGAGTTTTACTATATGCTGATGGGTTGATTTACAATAAGTTTATCATCTTATTTCACTCTTGAATTGCATGATTTTGAATAAGCATCATGAACCCACCATGTGTTTTATAAATTGTCAAGTCAAGAATTCTCAAGTTATCGATGATCTATTTCATGGTTTACAAGTCAAGTGACTACATGATGATTAAGGGATTTCAAGTATGTATTGAATTCATGAAAAATATCTATAATTTTTCGAGTATTATGTTAAGCCCTATTTCAAGGTTTTTACCTCATGTGAGCTATTCATGTTAAAAGAAGGGTTCATGTGTGATTATGATCTTCTCTCATATTTCAAGTTAGGCTCACAACTAGAGGGTAAGCATGTTTAAAAAGCTACTCATATCATGGTTCCATGTTTCTTACAAGTTACACAAGTCATGATTACTTCAAATATTCCATGGAATGTGGCTTAGCACCGATTGAGGCTTAAGATGGGGGCTCGACTCAAGGGGTCCTTATATAAAGTCTTTTGTCTCTAAACTATGTGCCGCCATAGGATTATGATTATTGCCCTTCCTATACTAGTGGATCCATCTAGTTCATGTTATCATGTTTTGTTTGCCTTGTCATGTAGACCACACTTCGTCGGGGGGTGTCATGCCCGGTCACCTAAATGGAGGGGGTATCAGGCCTCGGAGTCCAAGTTGTAGTTGCTTGGTCTATGTCAGTTGAAGTCACTTCCCACACATGTATATGTAGTATATATATATATATATATTGTGCAAGATGAAAGATATGCAAGATGTTTTATTATGAGCATTGATCATGTGTACCATATTGAGATTATATATCTATTGCTTATAATTATGCATTTTGACTATATTGGCTTATGTCTTGTTGCATTGCATCCTACATACTTAGTACTTTCGAACATACAAATGGATACTCTATGACTACATGATATTATCATATCGGGACTGGAGCATCTTTTAATTATCCTCCATGAGGCTAGTTGATATTTCAGTGATAAGCTTTGGTGAGTCCTCAAATCCATGGCCACTATCTATATTACTATTACTATTTTGAGACTTCTTTATGTTAAGCACTTGTTACTAAAAGGGTGAGCCCAAAAAGTATCTTGGACCTCGCTCCATTCCATGTTAGGGGTGCTATTAGGTATTTGGATGTACTTATGCTATGAGTTTGAGTCTTTTATGAGATTATAATTATCAAAGATTTTCCTTTAGTCCCACTTCCCTTTTATTGTATCATGTGATGTTTATTTTGCTTCCACGAGCAAGGATGCGTGAATGATATTCTATGATGCTTGTTTGGGGTCCCTTTGGGTTCTTTATTCGCTCTATCACATCACGGGCCTACGTTTGCATCGTGACAAACTTGGTTTCAGAGCACTAGGTTGTTAATGGTCCTTGTAACCCAACACAAAACATCAATTACAGTCCTATTCATAGTTGTGAAGCGCACCACAACTATGAATCGGAGGCTATGAGATATTTTAGGAAATGTTTTACTTATTCATAGTCTATATCGTGCTTTAAATGTAAGTGTAAGTATTTTCCCTTAAGGAATGCTCTTTACTCTTCTAGATCATGCCAATTCAAAGAGGGAGGCTAAGGAGAGCCCGTACACCCGAGGAGCAATCAGACCCTACTGCTCCTCAAAGTGGAGGGGTAGTCCAAGATGAGTTTTAAGATTCTATTACAATGTTGGCTCATGCTATGAACAAAACAAAATAGAGAATATCTCACCCAGCCCGGTTGTTTGTGTCAGCGGGAGAGGGACCAATTGCTTCACGCAACTTGACTGCAAATAAAGTAACTGTGTAATTAATCCAACTATTCAACTTATGAATAAAATAATGTAATTAAATGCAATTCAACTATGCAACTGAATGACCTACTCGGGCCACTTATTTTATTGTGCTAAGGCTTTTTTGATCCTATAGAGTGAGTGATGCCCCAAAGGGTATCATGAACTGAGTAAAGGAGTTGATTAGTCTTAGGCGCACCAAATTAACTAAGGGGACCAAGCCCCTCATGCTCCCACTCTAGCTTCTAGGGTGAGGGATTTCATAAGAATGAACCCACTGGAGTTCTATAGGTCCAAGATGGATGAGAATCCGCAAGAGTTCATAGGCAAGGTATACAAGGTGCTATCCATCATAGGAGTCAATTCAAGGGAAAAGGTAGAGTTGGTGGCCTACCAACTCAAAAGGATGACTCAAATTTTGTTTACACAATGGAAGTTAGAGAAGGGGAATGATAATGTTATCCTTTTGGAAGAGCTTAAAGCCATATTCCTCAATTATTTATTTCCAATCTAGCTAATGGAGGCTAAGATGATAGAGTTTATGAACCTTCAGCAAGGTTCCATGAGTGTGAGGGAGTATTCTCTCAAGTTCAACAAGCTCTCCAAATATGCTCCACATTTAGTGGCCGACCCTAGAGCTAGGATGAACAAGTTTATGTCGAGAGTGTCCGACTTGGTTAATGAGGAGTGTCATACAGCTATGCTAGTGAGTGATATGGATTTGTCCCGTCTCCTGATATATGCCAAGCAACTAGAGGGGGAAAAGCTTAGAAAAAGAAGGAGTGGTGAGTCCAAGAGGGCTCGTTTTAAAAGTGGTTTGCAAGGTTCCAAGGGTAGCCTGTTTCCTCAAGGCCACAAGTCCCAAGGCCAAGGGCCTTCCAATGCTCCTAATAAGAGATTTGCTAATGTTAATCTAAGATTCCACGGTGGCAATAGTGGGATAACCCACCCTAAGTGTGAAAAGTGTGGAAGAAACCATGGTGGTCTGTGTTTAAAGAATTACAATGCTTGTTTTGCTTATGGTGAAGTAGGTCACAAGGTTATTATTTGTCCTCATGCTCCAAACAAAGGTAGAGATGTTCATCTACAAGGTCAAGGTATAAATGCGGGTCCAAGGGGTAAGAGAGGCCAACAAGGGGGTGCTCCAACAAAAAATAGATTCTATGCTCTTAAAGGAAGACAAAGGGCAGATGAGATGCCCAATATTGCCACTAGTATGTTAAAGGTTTTTTATTTTGATGTGTATGTATTGATAGACTGGGGTGCCACTCTTTCTTTTATTACTTCTAAGCTTCATGTTAGTCCTGAATTTTTGTGTGAGCCATATAAAGTGTCAACCCCCATTGGTGAGTCCATTGTTGCTAAAAGAGTCTATAGAAATTATCCCGTGTTCATATTTCATAAAGTCTTTCCTTGTGATTTTGTTGAATTAGATATGGTTGATTTTTATGTCATTCTTGGGATAGATTGGTTACATATAAATTATTTTTCTATTGATTGTAGAATCTGTAGGATTGAATGCCAATTCCTAGATGAGCCTATCCTTGCATGGGAAAGTTGTAACATGGTGGTCAAGGGTAGATTCATTTCTTGCCATAAAGCCCAAATGTTGATTTCTACGGGTTGTCTCTATCATCTTATGAGGGTTAGGGATGTTAAGTCCAAAGTCCTTCCTATTGAGCCAGTTTTGGTGGTTAATGAGTTTTTTGATGTCTTTCTCGATGAGGTTCCCTATGTTTCTCCTAAAAGGGAAATAGACTTTGGTGTAGACTTCTTTCCCGATGCCCAAACCCATTTTCATTTTCCTTTATCGTATGGCCCTAGTGGAATTGAAGTAGTTAAAGGATCAATAGAGGGATTTGTTGGAAAAGTGTTTCATAAGGCCTAATAAGTCATCATGGGGTACACCAGTGTTATTTGTCAAGAAAAAACATGGTTCTCTTAAAATATACATTGATTACTGGCAACTTAATAGAGTCACCATAAAGAACAAGTAACCTCTATCAAGTATTGATGACCTTTTTGATCAACTTCAAGGGGTGAGTCATTTTTCTAAGATTGATCTTCAGTCTAAGTGTCACCAAGTGAAAGTGCGGGAGTATGACGTTTCCAAGATGACTTTTCAGACTAGGTATGGGCACTTTGAGCTTGTGGTTATGTCCTTTGGGTTGACTAATGCACTGGATATATTTATAGATCTCATGAATTGGGTCGTTAAACCCTACCTTGACTTATTTGTGGTGGTTTTTGTTGATGATATCTTGATTTATTCCCATAGTGAGGAGGAGCATGTTAATGCTTGAGGATGGTGTTGCAAATCTTTATGGAGGAGAAGTTGTAAGCAAAATATGAAAATGTGAGTTTGGGTTGAAAGGGGTTGCTTTTCTAGGGCATGTTGTGTTGGGTGATGGCATTGAGATGAATCCTAAGAAGACATAGGTGATAAGGAATTAGCCTAGACCTTTTACTCAATTGGATATTAGAAGTTTCTTGGGTTCAGTGGTTTACTACTAGAGGTTTGTAAGTGGTTTCTCTTCTATTGTTTCTCTGATGACTAATTTTACCCAACAAAAGGCAAAATTTGTGTGGACCAATGAATATGAGAAGAGTTTCAAACTTTAAAAGATAAGCTTGTGTTCGCTCATATCTTGGCTCTCTCAGAAGGGTTGGAAGTATTTGCGGTATATTGTGATGCCTCAAGAATTGGCTTGGGGTGTGTTTTAATTCTAAATGGCAAGGTAATAGCATATGCCTTTAGGCAACTTAAAGTGCATGAAAAGAATTATTCCACCTATATTTGCTTTGAAAATTTGGCATCACTACTTGTATGGGGTTCATTTTGATGTGTTTACTGACCATAAGAGTCTCTAATATGTGATCACCAAAAAATATCTTAACTTGAGACAAAGAAGGTTGTTAGAGCTCAATAAAGTCCATGATATGAGTGTGCATTATCATTCCAGCAAAAACCAATGTTATGGCCAATGCTCTTAGTAGAGTTTCCCTGGGTTGTCTAGCTCATCTTAGGGATGGTGGCAAGGAGGTGGCTAGAGAGGTTCACCAGTTCGTTAGATTGGGATTTAGGTGGGATGAAGTTGATAGTGGTGGTGTAGAGGTTGTTGATGGTTCTATATCTTCCTTGATGGACAAGGTAAAGGCAAAACAAGATCTTAACCCCACTTTGCTAGAGATGAAGGCCTTAGTGAGAAATGGTAAACTAGAGGTTTTCTCCTCGGGGGAGATGGTGCACTTAGGTACCAATATAGGTTGTGTGTGGCAAATATTGATGACTTAACGGAGTTGATCTTGAAGCAGGCGCATAATTTATCCTATTCCATTTACCCCGTCTCTACAAAGATGTATAGAGAATTCATAGAGGTGTATTGGTAGGATGGTATGAAGAGAGATATTGCCAAGTTCATATTGGAAAGTCACAATTGCCAATAAGTGAAAGCCAAACGTTAAATGCCTGGTAGCTTAGCCCAAAACATAGAGATTTCTACTTGGAAGTGGGAAGAGATCAATATTAATTTTGTGGTTGGGTCGCCTAAGACTAAAAAAAATTTTGACTCTATTTTGGTTGTTGTGGATAGAATGACAAAGTCGGCTCACTTTCTACTGGTAAAAATACTTATGGTATCGAAGAGTATGCCAAGTTGTATATACATGAGTTGGTTAGATTGCATGGGGTGCCCTTGTCTATCATTTCGAATAGTAGTTCTCAATTCACTTCTCAGTTTTGGAGGCATTCCAAAGAGATCTTAGTACAAGGTGAAGCTTAGCATGGCCTTTCACGCTCAAATGGATGGTCAACCCGAGAGGACTATCTGAACTCTTGAGGATATGCTTAGAGCATGTATACAAAAATATCATAAGGAGATTTCCACTTATGGGCTCTTCATTGTGTCACGTCTAGGACCTAGGCTTGGGTCGTGACACCTTATTAGTTGTAAAAACCTAAAATTAGCCCTGGTCCTTCCTTGAACATTGTGCACCTTGACTGTGCCAAAAAACCTATGTTGAGGGTGGCTACCAAAAATGGCCCTAGATCTAAGGATGGATAATATGCACTACAACTCTAGCCAAAAGCCTAAGTTGAGGGTGGCTAGTGTAATAAAACACAAAAAATGAGGGTGAAAAATAAAGATACATAGAAAAGGAGAAAAATAATATACTAGGTGCCAAAAAAATAAGTGATGCCTTAGTTGTGAGCTAAAGAGAAAAATGAAGCGTGAAAGTAACGCAAAAAGCTCAAAAATAAAAAGAAAGCAATCAGAAAAGCTTGAAATGGGAGAAAAATGAGAATAGAGTGAAAGTAACAATGTTGGTAGGGCAAAAATTGTAGCAAAACGCAGTGTCAAGGAGGCCCTTTAGTTGCTATGTTCCCAAAATATAGAACCAAAGCCCCTTGAGTCTATGTTACAAGCCTATCAAGTCTTAAAATTATCCTAGTCCAAGTAGTCGAAAGTCTTAGTCGTGACTATAGGGGCAAGCCTATGTATTGGACATGATGCATAAATATATTTTGTGAGGGTGAGATATTTTACATAGTCCTAATATTATACCTGAAAACATCATTGAGAGTGAGAAATGAGTCTTCTTTTTGTGAGGGTACTTGCATTGCATTGTTAGCATTAGGCTTATTCAGTGATTGTGGATTGTTCATAAAACCTCACATGTCATAATTATGGTATCACATGGATTAGTCAATATTGATTTGCTAGATGGCTATCTGATTTTCTTTTTGAAAAGTGGCATGGGTATCTATGCTTCAGTGTGATGTGACATATACCATTGGGTTGAGGCCTTTGTGTTATTGTACTACTATATATATTGAGTTTGTCGCTTGAGGACAAGCAATAATTTTAAGTTGAGGGTGTTGATGTGCTATCAAAATACAACACTTTAGATGCTTAAAACTTAAAATTTTGTGTGTTCTCAATGCGATATTAATGGTTTTTATGTTTTTTTGTGATTTATTTGCTGGATTCCAGGGTTGGCCTTGATTTTGGAAAGATTATGCAGAAGTTACTGATTTTGATGATATACGAAACCCTTCACGGGCTAGAGAGCATTCTACGGGCAATGAACAAGGTTTCATGGACAATTCCACTGAGGGGCTAATTTTCTGAAATTTGGTCTATGAACATGCAAATGGGTTATGAACTTATTTACAAGTCATAGATCATGTTTCATGCCATGAGGATTAGAGATGAAATACTTTATAAATATTCATCAGATGAAACCCCCTCCAGGCCATAGAACACTTTACGAGCTGTAGAAGGGTGTCGAAGATCACAAGTCCAATTTTGTAGTAACAAGATACGATAGCCCGATTATGATCTCTGGAACACAATATGACTCGTAAAGCTATTCGTGAGGTGTACTGACCCAGCTATCCTATTTTATTTAGGACTTGTATTCTTAATATTATAAATATGTTTAAAGGTTATTTTTCATTATGTTTTTAGAGAGATTTGAACAATTTGAGAGAAAAATAGTGAGATTTAGTAGAGAAAACATTGTAGTGTTTTAGGAAACACTTGTACTTTGATTTGATTTTATAATCTTGTGATTCTCATTAAAGCTTGGATTTGCTTGTGTTTATTCAATTGTGTAAGTTCTCTATTATGTTATTCCAATTCATAAGTCTCACATCTACACAAATTATAAGTCTCACATCTACACAAATCATGAGTAGCTAAGTCCACAACTAGGGTTTTGGGAGTCACGAAGAACAAACAAGGTAAAATTAGATAATTCGTAATTCTGGGAAAGTGTACAAGCATATATTAATTAAATCTCTTACTTTTACATGTTTTCTACTAGTGGCAAACATTAGAACCTGCCTAATATTACTGACTGGACCAAGGTAGTAATGAGTAGAAAAAAAGATTAATTAATAGGATTCGATTGATGTATTCTTGTCTAATCAACCGAACTAGGCCAAGGGGAGGTTGTACTTGGACTAACAGGTAAGGGCTAGTAATGCACACTTCGGTGATGGGCCAAGTCATGTACTAAAATTCTTTTCTCACCTAGACTATAATGGTTTAGTGAACTTAACTAATCATTCTGCATGCTACACTAGAAAAGAATTAGGTTATTTGATGATGCTGAGTTAGGGAATCATAGGGAACGCAATACCTTAGTTTCTCTTCATATTGGTTAAACTCTTGTGTTAGTTAGATTTGCTCTTATACTTGTTATTGCAAAACCCTCCTTTTTCGCAAAGAATATGTGTTAGTACATTTGAATGTACTAAGTATGTAGGATGTAATGTAATAAGAGATAAGCATCATAACTAAAATGCATAACAGTAGGAAATAGATAACATATTAGCAATATAGCATGTATGATAAATGCTCAAGTAAAATATGTTTACATAGAATATAATACAAGGTGTAAAAAGAGACCAATATATAAAACATGTAGGTTACCAAGGTATAAGCCCCTTTAGCTTGTTGGTGGATCGTCATACCCTACCACCGTTGCTGATTGAGGAACAAACCCCTCAACTTGTTTGCCAAGGAATGAACCCTTTGATTGGTTGGTGGATACTCACACCCTACCACACTGGTGGTTGAGGCACTAACCCCTTGGTTAGTATCAACATACAACTGCTTGGTTAGTATCAAGGTACAAACCCCTCGACATGGTTACTCGGTCTCTTAATGTCATGACCCAATCCTAGGGCCTATACATGACACGGTTTAATGGTAATCCAAAGGGACCCCAAGCAAGCCTCTTAGAACATCATTACACATCCTTGGTTGCAGAAGAAATAGATACAACATAAGAGAAAAAGTATAGGGGCAACAGGACTAGGGGAAAGCTTACACAACAACATAATCAAGAGAGAAGATACAAGCTCATATCATAGACATCAAGAAACTATAGAGTGAACACTCTTAGCATAAATAATAACATATCCAACAAACACCTCTAAATACATAGATAAGAGTGAGGTCCAACACAAAGTAACTAGGCTCACCCTTATAGTAAAGTAGAAAATAATGAAGAGTGTCTCAAAATATTATAGGAGCAACATAGACTAAGGTCTCCGAAACGGAGGACTCACCAAATCGCTTGAGTAGTGTTGAGCTAGCCTTGTGGAGCAGGAGGAGGAGGATCAACTTGGGCACCAGTTCCTACATGGTGACATCATTTAGGCATAGAATATGTATTAGTACATTTGAATATACCATGTAGGATGCGATGCAATAGTAAATAGGCACCATAATAAAAATGCATAATGCTAAGAAATAGGCATAATATAACAATATGACATCGATGATCAATGCTTAAGTAAATCATGCTTAAGTGACTCGTGCTAATAATGGATATCATTTGTGAAGAATGGACCAACTAGATTTTAAAAGTATGAACCCCTTGGTCGGTTGATGATGATCTCACCCCATCACCCTGGTGGGGTGGTACAAATCCCTGATGTGGTTGATGATAATCACACCTTATCACCCTGGTGGCGAAGTACAAACCCCTCATATGGTTTGATGAGTACAAACTCCAACCTCGGTTATCCATGTCCTAAGTCCCCCCGAATTGAGCATGGTCTAATGTAACATTTTATATAGAATTTATCATATACATAAGCTTATTTCATCATCATATAGTCATTTCTAACATATCTTATGCTTTGGACCTTCAATTCCACCATAAACCCTAGACGGACATTTTATCAAACACTTGGGGGGTGTGAAATGGGAGTAAAAGACCATGCAATTTATAGATGAAATCATGCAAGAAAATCTATTTTAAAACCATTAATCAACCCTAGCATCGTCCCTAAGACATTCACATCAAAATCTCTAATCAAATCCAACATTAGATCCATGATTTAGAGCTCAAAACATTCTAAAACAACCATGCTTTCATGAACTCAAATAACTGTGCAATAAATTTCTTATTATATAAGACTCACATATAAAATCAACACTAAATCATGCAAATTGAGTAAAAAGGAGATCAGGCTACCAAGAGTGAAAGAACCTAATGGCTAAAACCTACTTCACTTAGCTTGGAGATGAACTTGGTGAAGATTGGAGATAGAGACTTGAAGATTGAAGAAGAACCTTGAAGGAGAACCTTAGCTTGGGATGAGGGTTTGGGACTTGACATTTAGGAGTGAAAATATTACTAGGCGTTTAAGTGAGTATTGGGTAATGTTTAGGATGATATAAGGTTAAAATTTGGTGAAATATAGGTAAAAACACGGTTGGGAACACTTAGTCCCAAGACTCAAAAGCCTTGGACCGAGATAGAAATCACTGGCAACAAAATACATAGGTCCGGAATGCAGACCTATCATGGAGGCCAAAATAATACATGTCCGTAATAGTTGTGCATCGCGAATCGATTCTGGATAAAAAAATTTATGAAAATTGAAATTGCTAATTTTTTGCTTTTGAATCGGGGTTAGACCCTTTTTCACCTAATTTTGACCCCCTGATCACGAATATAAAGTTGCATTTTCGAAATAATGAACAAATTTTTAGATATATAGAAATTAAAAATTCCTTGTATTCTGAGGCACGTTTCGGACACTTTTTGGGGTCATTTCAATATCTCCCCCTTTGGGAACATTCGTCCCCAAATATATAAGAGACATACAAGAGAAGAATGATCATAGACAAACCAGCCTCAACTAAAGTACAACATTACATTTAAAACACCATTTTCAAAATATCAATGTAAGTGTAAAATCATCATAAATTTGCCAACTTAAACATGAATGCATATGCATGATATAGGGGCTGAAACATAAGAATTAAAATCACATAGAGGACTTAGAATTAGTAACTTAGGCTCGAATTGAGTGGGAAAGATAAGGATAATATTTTTGCATGTCTGCTTCGGCCTCCCAAGTAGCATTTTTGATTTGGTGGTTCCTCCAAAGGGCCTTAACGGATGCCACCTCCTTGTTCCTCAATTTATTAACTTGTCTATCTAGGATCTGAATTGGAACCTCCTTATAGGTCAAGTTGTACTCAACAATGCCCACAAGATCAAGAGGCACAATAGCATTAGGGTCACCAATACCTTTCTCAGAATTGAGACATGGAACACTGGATGAACCAAATTTATTTCACTAGGAAACTTCAACTCTTAAGCTACCTTACCAAAACTCTTCAAGAGCTCATAAGTACCAACATATCTTGGACTCAACTTCCCTTTTCTACAAAAATTGACCACACCTTTCGCTGGAGAAACTTTCAAATAAACCCAATCACACACTTTGAATTGAAGGTCTCTTCTTCTCATATCGGCATAAGATTTTTGACAACTTTGGGCTATTGTCAACCTTTCCATAATCATCTTAACCTTGTCAAGAGCCTCCAAAAGCATATCCGATCCCAATAAATCCACCTTCCCAACCTCAAACCAACCAACCAGTAATCTACAACTTCTCCCATAAAGAGCCTCAAAAGGAGCCATACCGATACTAGAGCGATAGCTATTGTTGTAGGCAAACTCAATTAAAGGAAGATGGTCATCCCGAGTACCCCTCAACTCCAATACACAAGCCCTTAGCATGTCCTCAAGGGTGTGAATGGTTCTTTTGGCTTGCCCATCCATTTGAGGGTGGAAGGTCATACTAAGGAGGACTTTTTTATATGACCCCTTTGAAAAGACCTCCAAAAGTGTGAAGTGAATTGTGCACCATGATCCGATATGACTAATAAACAAACTCCATATAACCTCACTAACTCATGGATGTACAACCTTGCACACTCTCCAGCCCCATATGTGGTCTTAACTAGTAGAAGTGAGTTGGTTTCATCATCCTATCAACCACCACCCAAATGGAATCAGAACCTTTCCTAGTCTTCGGCAACCCAACCACAAAATCTATATTAATCACCTCTTATTTCCAAGTAGGAACCTCTATGTCTTGGGTTAAGCCACCTAGCCTTTGATAAATGGCTTTAACTTGTTAACAACTATGGCAACATAAAAAAATTTTGGCAATGTCCCTCTTCATGCCTCCCCACTAATACACATCCCTCAAGTCTCTATACATTTTGGTAGAACTAGGGTGGATAGAATAAGAAGTATCATGGACCTCATCAAGAATTTTCTCACTCAAATAATCAACACAAGGCACATATAACCTACCTTCATATCTAAGGGCATCATCTTCCCCTTGGGAGAAAACCTCTACTTTGCCCTCTTTGACCAAGGCCTTCAATTCTAACAAGGAAGAGTCAAGATCTTAATTTGCTATCACCTCATCAACCAAAGAAGATGTGGAACCATCATCAACAACAACACAATCACCCATTTCTTTCAACCTAACCCCGAATCTAGCTAATCTATACACCTCTCTAGACATTTCCCTATCACCACAATTAACATGAGTTAGGTTACGCATGAACACCCGACTCAAAACATCTGCCACTATATTTGACTTACCCAAATGATAATGCACACTTATATTATAATCTTTGCGAAATTATAGCAACCTTCTTTATCTAAGGTTGAGATGGTTTTTAGTTAAGACATATTGAAAGCTCTTATGATCGGTGAAGACATCAACATGCACCCCACCCCATACAAGTAATGATGCCAAATCTTTAATTCAAACACAATGGCTGCCAACTCTATATCAAGGGTAGGGTAGTTCCTTTCATGTACCTTGAGTTGTGTAGAAGAATAAGCTACGACCTTACCAATTTGCTTTAGCACACAACCCAAACAAACTCTACATGTACCATAATACACAACAAAACTCTCAAGCCCCTTCAGGAGTGACAATATAGTAGCAGACACAAGCTTGTCTTTCAATGTTTGAAAGTTTCTCTCATATTCATTAGTCCGCACAAACTTAACCTTCTTTTGAGTTAATTTAGTCATAGGGGATTCAATGGTGGAGAACCCATTCACAAATCTTCTATTGTAACCTGCAAAGCCCAAGAAGCTCCTAATATCGGATGGGGTCAATCCTCTAGGCCAATTCTTTATTACGTTAGTTTTCTTTAGAATCCACTTTTATACCATCTACCAACACCACATGACCCAAAATGCAACCTCCTTCAACCAAAATTCACACTTCTCATATTTGGCATATAATTTCTCCTCCTTCAACCTTTACAACACAACCCTCAAATGATCCATATGGTCCTCTCTTCTATATGAATAAATCAATATATCATCAACGAAGACCACAATAAAGGAATCAAGGTAGGGATTGAAGGCCCTATACATTAGGTCCGTAAAGATGGCTAGTGCACTAGTCAATCCAAAAGACATCACAACAAACTCATAATGCCCATATCTAGTGCAAAAGGTCGTCTTAAGAATATCACATTCCTTCACCCTCACTTGATGATACCTAAACTGAAGATCAATCTTAGAGAAGAAGCTAGCCCCTTACAGTTGGTCAAACAAGTCATCCATCCTTTACAGTGACCTTATTGAGTCGTCATTAGTTAATGCACATTCTAAGTGACTCATTATTCTTTTTCACAAATAACACCGGATCACTCCATGGTGATTGACTAAGTCTAGTAAATCCCTTTTCGAACAAATCTTTCAATTGCTCTTTTAACTCCTTCAACTCTGCCGAAGCCATATGATAAAGGGGAATGAATATAGGTTGAGTGTTGGGGAGGAGATTGCACCACAATCTATCTCCCTTTCAGGAGGGACACCTACAAGGTCATTTGGGAAGACATGAAGAAACTCATTTATGATGGGGACTGACTCAATGGAAGGGACTTTGGACTCCACTTCATTAAACCTCACAAGATGATACAAACACCCCTAGAAATCAACTTATGGGCTTTAATGCATGAAATGAATCTACCCTTGATCACCACATCTTGACTTTACTATTCAAAGGCAATTTCAGTAGGAAATTGAAACTTGATCCTATGGGTTCTACAATCAATGGAATCATAGTAGGCAAGCAACCAATCCATCCCAAGTATGATATCAAAATCTACCATGTCTAATTCAACAAGTTCACAAGGCAACAACTTATGCAAAATTCAAATAGCACAACTCCTATAAACTTTCCTAGCAATAATATAGGCACAATAGGCGTAGACACTTCGTATGACTCATGTAACAACTTGACGACAACCTAGAACATTTTAGCAACAAAAAAAGTAACAAAAGAAAGAGTGGTACCCCGATCAATCAAAGCACACACATCAAAGTCAAAGATTTTCAACATACTAATAACAACATCGGGGACCTCACCAATACCTTCCCTCCCATGTAGAGCATAAAATCAATTGTTCCTTGGGGCACCACCTTGAGGACCACCTCTACCCATTGGGACGACATTAGCACCCCAGACTTTTCAATGGTTCCTTGGATACTCTACCTTTTTATTCTCAAGCTCCCCATAACCAAAACATGTATTAAAATCTTTCAAACATAGGCCTCTATGATTCCTTCCACATCTAAGACACCTATCAGTAGGAGCCACACCACTAACACCTTGATGCCTAGGGAAGTTATTGGCAAATCCCCTATTATTAGCATAAGGAGGCCCTTGGCCTTGATGAAATCTAGCACCCTTTTGGAACTTACCCTCAAACCATATCCTCTTGGCCTCATGCCATCTTCTCTTCCTCATCTTTTCGTCCTCCATTTGCTCGGCATATTTTATATACCAAGTCAAGTCCATGTAGTAATTAGCACAACGAACTGGTATTCTTCACTAACCAAGTCAAAGACCCTTGACATGAACTTATTTATCCTAGATCTAGGATTGGCTACCAGATTAGGAGCATAATTTAAAAGTTGGTTAAACTCGAGGGCATACTCCTTCAAGCTCATATAATCTTGTTTTAAATTTGTTAACTTCACAACTTAGCTTCCCTAAGCTCAAGAAGGAATAATTGATTACGGTAAGCCAATTTGAACTCCTCCCAAATCACCACATCACCAACTCCCTTCTCAGCCTTCCATTGATCATACCATATTTGGGCTACCCCTTTGAGTTGGTACCCCACCAACTCGACATTTCAATTCGTCCCAAGACCCATTATATTCAAGATTTTGTAGATCTCATCAATGAACTCTTATGGGTCTTCATCCATATTTGACCCATAGAAAATGAAGGATTCATCATCATAAAGTCTCTTACCCTAGCTCCCGAGGTAGTAGTATGAGGAATTTGGGCCACTCGACTGACTTGGTTGGCCACAACTTGGTCTAGCATAGTGAGAGCATCCTAGAGTTCACCATTTTTAGGTTATTCCTTGGGAGTTTGAGCCTTTTGTCCTCAAGTGTTTGGCATGATCTAGCATAGCAAAGAAAAATCGCTAAGTGAAAAACTTGCCACAATCCATAGTATGACTTAGAACATGAAGAAGGAAAAAATTTCCTAAAATATCTTATAGCCTCCTACTTATATTTATGGCATGCTTCATAACCATTAATAGGACTCTAACCAACCCGATGTGTTTTACTCTGAGGACAATCAACATAGTAATCTGATACCAAGTTTGACATGATCCAAGCTTAGGGGCTAGACGTAACACGGTGCAAGGGAAAACCAAAGGGACCCCAAAACAATATTACACATCCTTGGTCGCGGAAGCAATAGATACAACATAAGAAATAGGCATAATAAAATAATATGACATATATTATCAATGCTTAAGTAAATCATGCTTAAGTAACTCCTACTTATTTATGATATCATTATGAAGAATAGACTAACTAGATTTTCAAAGTATGAACCCCTTGGTCGGTTGATGATGATCTCATCCCATCACCCTGGTGTGTGGTAAAAACCCCTCAAATGGTTGATGATAATCACACCTTGTCACCCTGGTGGTGAATAATAAACCCCTCATATGGTTTCATGTGTACAAGCCCCTACCTCTATTGATGAGTACAAACACCAACCTCGGTTGATGAGTATTAACCCCTACCTCAATTAATGAGTATAACCCCAGTTCGATTATCCGAGTCCTTAGTATCCCCCAATTAGGCATGATTGAATGCAACACTTTATATATAATTTATCATATACATAAGCTCATTTCATCATCATGTAGTCATTCATATCATATATCAAGCTTTGGACCTTCAATTCCACAAGAAACCCTAGTAGAAGATTTTATCAAACACTTGGGGGTGTGAAATAGGGGCAAAATACCATGCAATTTAGAGATGAAATCATTCAAGAAAATCTTTTGTAAAACCATAAATCAACACCTTGTATAACCCCCAAGACATTCACATCAAAACCCATCATCAAATCCAACATTAGATCCAAGATTTAGAGCTCAAAACATGCTAAAACAACCATACTTTCATGAACACAAATCACTATGTAGTAAATTTCTTTAAACTGAGTAAAAGGAGATTAGGGCACCATGGGTGGAAGAACAAAATGGCTAAAACCTACATACCTTAGCTTAGAGATGAACTTGGTAAAGATTGAAGATTGAGACTTGAAGCTTAAAGAAGAACCTTAAAGGATAACCTTAGCTTGGGATGAGGGTTTGGGACTTAAAATTGGGAGTGAAAATATGACTTGGTGTTTTAGTGATTATTGAAGAATATTTAAGATGATATAAGGGTGAAATTTGGCTATGTATAGGTAAAAGGACGGTTGGGAATACTTAGGCCAAGACCCAAAAGCCTTGGACCTAGATATAAATCACAAGCAACAAAATACTCAGGTCCATATCTGGTCTGCGACGCGGACCTATCAGGGAGCCTAAAATAACACATGTCCGCGACAGCTATGCATTGCGGTGCTGTCATGGATTAATTCTTGATAAGAAAATTATGAAAATTGAAATTGCTAATCTTTCGCACTTAAATCGGGGTAGACCCTTTTTTGCCTAATTTTGCCTAATTTTGACCCCCTGAATATGAATTTGAAATTGGATTTTTTAAATAATAATTGTATTTTGAGATATATGGAAATGAAAAATTTTGGGCATTCATAGGCACGTTTTTGGGCACTTTTCGAGGTCATTTCACTTAACCCCCTGAGCAAGGCATGGTCACATTCCAATACTATATAAGAGAATATCATATACATATATTCTTTCATCATCACAAAGTCATTCAAATAATAAGACATGCACTGGACTTTCAATTCCTCCAAAACACCTTAACCAAACATTTTAACAATTGGCTGGTGTTGAGTGCTAGTTTAAAACCATGCAATTCAAGAGTGTAATCATGCTAGAAAATTCAATGTAAAACCATCAATAGTTACTTGTTAACACCCTCAAGTAGTATACATCCAAATCTTTCATCAAATCGCATAATAGAACTTAGATTCATAGCTCAAACTATGTTAAAACAACCATAATTTCATGAAATCCCAATATAGTGTGCAGTGAAATTCATAATAAGTAAGACCCATGAGTAAATCAACTTTAAAATTATGCAATTTTAAGTAAAAGGAAGCTTGGGTATCATAGTGAAAGAAACCTATGAAAGAAACCCACATACCATAGCTTTGGAGAATTCTTGAAGAAGATTGGAGATGGAGACTTGAAGCTTTAATGAGACTCTTAGAATCCAGATGAGTGTTGAGACTTGAAATTTGGAGATGAAATATTATCTTTGTGTTTGAGAGAGTATTTGGGAATGTATTAAATGATATAAGGGTGAAATAATGCTAGGTATAGGTATATTCATGCATAGTACACTTAGGTCCAAGGACTAAGTTCCTTGGACCTGATAATAAAAACTGGCACAAAAATGAATTGAGGGTGCGCCAGGGGCACGAAAACCTCACTGGAAATCGCATTTTTGATTTTTTCAAAATTTTCTACGATTTCTCTTAAATCAAGTTTAGACCCAATCCATACTCAATTTGACCCCCTGAAAAAATATGAAGTCAAATTTTCGATAATGCGCATGAATTTTGAGATATATGGAAGTAACAATTTCAGGCACTTTTGAGAAGCATTTTCGAGCACTTTTTGGGGTCGTTTCAAATCTGACCTTGGTTAGGTTCTATTTCTTGACAATGACAACTTTATCCATAAAATGAAGGTGTAACATGGGAGACATGAGTCACAAGTATGCAAAACTCAAGGAGAGGTAAGGGTTCATAGAGGGACATCTTTTCAAAAAGTTTCAGGTTTGTAATTAAGGTTGCCAATAGAAAGGATTAGGCTCAAAATGGATGCTATGGATACGATCAATGCTTTGGTGGTTATGTGGGCTATGTTGGCTCAATTTAGACAAAAGATTGCCTAAGATCATCCTTCCAATGAAAGTCTATCAAGAAAAATGCTTCAACACGAATAATCCAAGTTCTAGGTAACACAGGGAACAAAACAAAAACTCACAGCACATATAACATGCAAATGAAACAAGAAAGAATCAACATAACTCTAAAGTAAAGTACAAGGGACTCATTTTTCAAATATATCCATCTAGCGAGTAAGAGTCACCAAAAGAGTCAAAGTGTTGTCTCAAAATCATCCCAAAACATTTACCTTTCCAAAATTAGAGGGGTATGTCTTTTCACAATCCACAACAATTGATTAAATTAAATATGCTAGTACCAAACAAGTCACAAAACCAATGTATAGCTCTAACAAGAATCAAGTACTACTCAGACTTCACCAAAGACTATATTCTACACACACACACATACTCACACACCCAACAACAATTTTCCCTTAAGAATGTCATTACTTAATCCATCATAGGGAAAAGTTAATTATACATAAAATTAAAAAGAAACATAAGATACTACCAAATCGGCTAAAATAGATAAACCTAAAATACAATTTATACAAGCCCAACAAGGGCATACCATAATCAAGAAAAATCAAGCCCGATAAGGACAAATCATAAATACAAAGCTAGGAAGAGTCTACAAGTGCCAACTAAACCAGAGTATACAAAATAGGAATCAAGATCATAATCAAGTCATAAGAGCATCCACAACTAAATATGGTTTTGTGTCCTCTTATGATGTTCTGTCAAATACAACACTTTTGATGCTTAAAATATGAAAATTATGTGTTGTCAATGCGATGTTAGTTGGTTTTATATGTTTTTGTGTTATATTTGTTGGATTATAGGTTTGTCCTTGATTTTGTGAAAAAGTACAAAAGTTGCTAGTTTTTGCTACTATACAAGATCCTTTACGGGCCGTAGATTATTCTACGAGTCGTGAAGTGGATTCATGAACAATTCAATTGAGGGGCTATTTTCTGACTTTGGTTTTATGAACATGTAGATGGGCTGTGTTGAGGATCAAAGATTGGGACTTTGTAAAGATTCATCAAAGGAAACCCCTTTATGGGTTGTAAACCACTTTACGAGTCGTAGAGGGGTGTCATAGACTTGAAGTCCAAATTTCTAGAATCTTTGTCTGGGAACCCGATTACGAGCAATGGAATGCAATACGACTCACAAAACTCTTCGGTATGGCGTGCCAACCAGTTATCCTATTTCAGTTTGGACTTATATTTACTTATTATAAATAAATTTTTTAGCTTATTTTTAGAAGTTTTTGCCTAGTTCGCAGAGAACTTAGTAATTAGAGAGATAAAATAGTAAGATTACATTATAGAGTCTTTGGAAACACTTGTATTTGAATTTCATCTTTAAACTTGTGATTCATACTGAAGTTGGATTTGCTTGTTGTTAATTCTATTATGTAAGTGTACAGTCATGTTTTTTCAATCCATAATTCTTGCATCTACACAAAGCATGAGTAGCTAAATCCACAACTATGATTTTGACAACCATGAAGAACTAACAAAGTAAAATTAGATAATTTATAATTATTGGAAAGTGTGCATACATGTATTAATTAACTCACTTTGTGTTACATGTTTTCTGATTGTGGCCAATATTAGAACCTGCCTAGTGTTACTGACTGGACCAAGATAGTAATGTATAAAAAAAGAGATTAATTAACAGGATTTAATGGATGTGTTCTAATTTAATCAACAAAACTGGACCAAGGGGAGGTTGTACTAGGACTAATAGGTAAGGGTTAGTAATGCACACTATAGAGATGGGCCAAGTGGCATAGTGAAATTCACTTCTCAACTCTAACCAAAGGGTTTGGTGAATGTAATTTACCATCCAACATTCTACATACTAGAAAAGAATTAAGTTATCTAGTGATACTGAGTTGAGAAATCATAGGGAACATAATACCCTAATTTCTCTCCATATTAATTTCTCTCTTCTGTTAGTTAGTTTAGTTTTATTTTCCATTGATTATTAAATCCTCCCCCTCTCAGGAAAGTTGGTTAACCACTCAAATTGTGATCTTTCTATTCTCTTGAGTCTATGTATTTCCTGTGGGTTCGACCCTAATCTTAGTTAGGTTCTATTTCTTACTAGTGACTGCTTTATCCTCTAAAAGGAGCTGTAACTTGGTCGATATCAATATTTTGGCACCATTGCTACGTAATACGGATAGACTTAGTTAATTCATAGTAATTTGGGTATTCATCCTTATTTCCCATATTTTACTTTTGTTTGTTGTTTTAGTTATTTTTCAGGGTGTAAGTGTAGTGTATGCCCAACACCTAGAGTCGAAGCAATCCCTTAACTCCATTTTTCCTAGAGATCTACAGTCAATGGCTCAAGATAAGTCCAATAACTCGGTAAATACAACTCTAAATAGCTTGACTGCGAGGTTGATTTTGAGGTACTTATCATTTTTGGGAGACCATTTTTGGCCACTAGAAAAGTGCCAGTGGATATGGATTTGGATCAACTTCAGTTTAGGGTGAATTATGCTGAAGTCATGTTTGATATTCGCCAATTCATGAGACATCCGGATAAGTTAAATAGCGAGGTGTGGACCTTTGATGATTATTGATGAAGGACGATGACAAATTCGAGCTACGATGTTAAACGAGGCGCTTCTTGGGAGCCAACCCATGCATTTTGATAATTATTTGTTTATTTAGGACATAGCATAGTAGTATTTGTTAGTTTTAAATTTGAATACAATGATATAGTTGTAATATTTTTGATGATTTCTGTTCTTTGAGACTTGGTTTGCAGGTAAGACTTGGAAGAACTAAAGATCTGAAAAAATTGGACTTAGAGAAGATTCTACAAGCGGGCCTACAAGTCATAGCCTCCACTATCACTAGTATTTATGCATTGTAGAGGGAATCATTGAGCATCAGAAGTTGGCACATACATTACAAGCCAATCCTCCAACTCATAGGACATCCTACGAGTCGTAAGTAGGGTTCGTAGTGCCTAGGTATGATTCTTATTTTTTTTATAAGTTTGAGGGTGATACAAGACTACAGCTTATGAGTCATAGGATGACTTACAACTTATAGTCGGGGTCTCGTAGCCTCGATCTAAAGCTTTTTAGAAGTTGACCTGGTTTAATATAAAAGGGGGTCAAAATAAAATTTGACCCCTAAATTCATCTTTAAACCCTATGAGGCGATGGAAAATTCTTCTCAATCACCCACGACATGTTTCTGACCAAAGTCTTGACTACCTACGTCATTTTCCAGTGAAGATTTTGGTGAAGGTACTATTCTAGGGTTTTCGACTTGATTTTCAATTTTCTCCCCTTTGGTTTACATATCCAATCATTTGGTAAGCTCCTTGTTTACAGTTTGTAATAATTTATGGTGAATGTGTTCCCTATATGAGTTTTGCTTGAGCATGTTAAATCATGTCGCATAGTGAGCATTGAACTCGGCTTGTAATCTAGGGCTTTTAGGCTTTGAACGGTTGAGTTGTGAATCTATTTGTGTTGAAATTCCTTAATGTATGATGATGATTGCACAATTTATGATCCATGATTATGTATTATGTGATTGTTGCCCTCTCATGGTCTAAATGATTGTCGGAGTTGGAATTTAGAAAGTGTGGGTATGAGGCCTGTGATTTAGCATGTGGGATTTGATTGAATGGTTATGTATGGAAATTGCATCCTTTGGAGTGTTTTATGGTTGTCAAGTGTCAGTTTGCGAAGTATATTGTTTTTAGTGTGCTTGACATAATGCGTATTTAGTTTGAAATCTTGGGGATGTTTGTTGTTTTGAATGTCTGATATTAGGATAGAGTTAATTATGTGCTATGCGGCTTTGTATTGCTCTTATGTGCAAGATTTGATTTGAATTGTGTGGTTGAGTTGTGCTTTGCATTGGAAAAAGTTAGTCATTACAGGTGACTTTTGAGCTCATCTACAAGGCACTCCTACAACTCATAAATGCCTATATCGAACCATAGTGGACCCTCGTAGCAAACACTAGTCACCTACAATTCCTTCATGTTTCTTATACCAAAACAAACTCGTAGAGGTGGTCTCGTAAACTTTGCTAAGTTTTGAATATTTCTAGAAATTAGTACAAGACCAAGACTAGTACAAGTCATAACTACATCTCGTATCTATGATTAAAAATTATTTTTTGAGGTCACACAGGTTGTACGAGGCTAGTATATGACTCATAGGTCACCCTACGAGTCGTAACTGCACTCGTACCTGCACATCTGCAGTTGCATCACTCCATAATTACTTTTTAGTTATTTTTGTTTCTTATTCTTTACTTTGTCTTTCAGTGGATCAAACATCTTGAACTTAAGTGTTGCTTTATGGGTTCTTTGCAAAAAAAATGCATGTAAAAGATAAACGGCCAATTCAAGCTCTGCAATGGAGGTTGAGGGATGAATTCTCCAAAATTGAGTAATTTGAGGTCTCGGTGGAAGTCCATAGAGTCATGTTAAACCTGGAGGCCAATAGACCTCAGACTCGGGCACTATCAGCTCAGACACCCATGGAAATGAGTAGTTCTTCTAGTCTGAAAAGGAGAAACTAAGGGCAACGGGGATAGGTTAGGCAGCAGCTTGCCATGGATGACCGCCTCACACTCGGGTTCAGAGTCAGAGTTAGAGAACACTTCTCAACAGGAGGAGGTCCAGTCCCAGCCCCAGCCGATCGAAGATGGTGTATCCCTGGGATGAAGGAAATATACGACTAGGGGTTAGAGAATAAAGGGCAAATCAAGCTGGTCCACCAATTTCATGAGGAGTTTAGACCGAACACCACAAGATTAGACAGAGTAACTAGATTGGATGCTGGGTTGGATGAGCATGGACTACGGTGGACTACCCAGCAGCTAGGCAAATATGTTTCTTTCATAGTCCATAAGTTGTTTATGGAGTATCTTGCTACACTCCACTAAGAGCTGCCGAAGAACCAGAAGCCAATTGAGCAGCCTAGGCTATGGGTAGTGACAGTCCGGGGGAGAAAGATTGATATCTTAGAGTAAACGATCCATCGAGTGCAGTTTCGGACCACTTATAGAGTACCCCAGTGAACTGCAAAGTATGATAGCCATATTGATAAAAATAGAAGAATAGTGATTGGGAAGGTTGTTGAGGCTAGGACGGAGCTTCTTTGATAGATTGCCAGCCAGATTTGTGAGGTATGTGTCGAGCCAACACAGGTCTCAAACCACGCCGATCCTATAGTCAGAGCCCACCTCTCCTTTTTGGCCAAGTTTTGGTGGTCCATTATCTATTGACATATCAGGCCAACCTTCATGGATAAAGTGATCATCCTCGAGAGAGCCATATTATTAGCTAACATTCTATATGGATACCCTATCAATCGGGACTAGATTATATCGGAGCAGATCCACGAGGCTGCAGGTTAGACAAACACCTCACTGCGATTTCCAGTTCTGATTAGCAGTGCAGCAGGTGTTCCTATCGACCCCCATCGGGACTCGCATGTTGAGGCGACATGCACTATGGATCCTAGCTTGATAAAGGCTGGTGAGAACTTAGTGGCCTTACCATGAGCAACTCCTCCAACTATGCCAAAGCTATTTTCGATCGAGACTCATGATACAGGTTCACCTCCAACTCTTACGGGTACTACTTCAGCTACTATAGAGCCCACACTTGCGGTTCAGATCGAGTCTACACTATCCTCAAGCACTCCAGAACCACCAGCAACTACTGTATAGGTTGATTCTTTTTTCTCTACTGTTGCTTTTCAGGCCTTATTGCACAGGGTGGCTATAGCAAAGGCCATGCCCCGTGAGTTGTCAGCATAGGTCTGACCTTTGATTGAGCAGACTGTTTGGTACTCTGAGAAGAGAATTAGGACATACGCTTGAGATTTGGTTGATGAGAGAGTACAAACGGTACATGCCTGGGTCGATAAATTCGAGACTAGAGTCCACAAGTGGCTCGAGGTAGCTAGGCCTATCAACACGAGTGCAATGACTAAGAATTTGGCTAAGCTTAAGGTCGTCTTACTAAAGATGTTAGTGACCCCCATTCTAGCCCTAGAAGTAGCACCGATAGATGATAAGGCATTTAATTAGCTCACCAACGACCTGGACACCTGCGAAAAGAGGCCCTTTGTATGTTTTTCATCTCTTTGTGTTGTTACTTTGAGTACAAAGTATCCTATTTTGTTGGGGTGGTGAAGGTTATGGATTAAGGTAAAGTTTGAGTAGCCTCAAGCCCTCATTTGAGGAATACATATTATGTACTTCACCTAAGGCTAAAAGCCTAAGTTGAGGGTGGCCCTTATTGAGACAAAGTAATAATAATAAGGTAGTTAGTTGGGAAATCAAGAAAGAAATGAAAAATCATGAACAGAGTGAATAAAAACAACAAAAGTGCCTTAAATTGAGAAAAAGTAGGAAAAATGAGTTTGAAATCAAGGCTCAACTGAAAAAGAGAAAGAAACCAATCGAGAAAAGTTCAAAACAGGAGAATATGGGTGGAATGGCTTAAAACGGGTGGATTATGAAAGCAAAAAGTGTTGGTAAACATGGTTCAGGGATAGCTTTAGTCACTATTTACCCAAAATACCTCACCAAAGCACCCTGCGCTGTTGTTACAAGCCTATAAGTCTTAAAGTGATCCACCTCCACTTTATCACCAAGCCAAAAGATTAGCATAGAGCTAAGCTTATGGTATTAGTCAGTATGCATTGAGTTTGAGTTGTGAGAGTGAGAATGTTTCCTTAGTCTCTGAATTCTAAAATGTTTTTGAGTGATTATAAGGGACTTCTTTCTAGTGAGGGCATTTGCACTACTTGTGTAGCATATGACTACACCAGTAATTATGGACGGGTGATGCTCCTTAGCTTATCATAGTTGGATTGTCAGGTATCTCATTATGTTCTTGTTTGCTAAATAATTCCACAATCCTGTTCCGAAAATAGTTGGGTACTTAAATCAGAGGAGTTCATATATATGCTATTAGCATAGTTACTATGTATTTCTGTTCGTCTGTGTAGATTGAGTCATCACTTGAGGACAAGCAACAATTCTAAGTTGACGGTGTTGATGTTCTGTCAAAATACAACATATTTGGCTCCTGAAACAAGGGATTTTGTGAGTACTTAAAATGACTTTTTAGTGGTTTTATGTATTTTTGTGTTAATCTTGTAGAAAAAGTTAAGTTGGCATGATTTTGAAGAAAAGTTATAGATTTTGCTGAAGCATAGGCCTTATAACCTACCTACGAGTCGTAGCTCACCCTATATGTTGTATGTTGTGTCGTAGAAAGAATCAGACACCAAAAATCATAAATCTGCCAAGTGAAGGTCACCCTTACGAAGCCAGCCTACGAGTCTTAATATACGCTATGACTCATATAGATGGACTCGTAGCAAGAATCAGGGAGACAAAATGTTGGACCAAAAACTGAAGACCAAAACTATAAGACAAACATATGAGTTACGACTCAAGTGATGACTCGTGCCTATGGATCATACCAATTCATTCCAAGATCCGAAAAACATGATATGAGACTCCGACTGAGACTCACACATCATTCATGAGTCATAACTGTGAGACTTATCAGCTTCTAGCTATCTTTTCTGTGTAAATTCGAGGGTTATTTTGTGAATACTATATATAGCTTAAGTTATGTTTTTGAGAAGAGTTCGACCAGTAGACATTTCACAATTACATTTTCAAGTTTTTCTTAGGTTTTAAGGGTAGATTATTGTTTTCTCCTAGAGAACCCATATTTGGAATTGCAAATCTTACCTTGTACTCATTGTTGATCAATCAAGCTTGTGGATTTGCAACTTGTGGTGCCTATATCCTTTATTGTTATTAGTGAAACTATCAACTATTTCTATTATATGCATTCTTGTGTTTTTACTTTAGCCATGAGTAGTTAAGCACGCATAACTTGGGGTTGTGGAAAACATGGGTAGTTGACTTGAAATACCCTAGTTTTCTTGCATTTCTATGATTGGAGTTTTGCATGTATTATCTATTTCCCTTCATTTTTGTTGTTATTTGATGGTGGCCAACACTAAAACCTGCCTACAACTACGATCCCGACAAATGTAGTGACTATTAGTAAAAGGAAAGTAGATGACAGAATTTGGTTGATGTGTTCCCGTCTAACCCACCAAACCTGACCAAAGAGAGGTTGACTAGGAGTATTTGTAATGGATAGTTGGCATGCCATAGTGTCCAACTTATAAGAGCCATGGTGAAATTCAACTTTCACCTTCACAAGAGGGCTGGAAGAACCTAAGTTATCATCCTGTATGAGACTAACCAATTATAGTTATGTATCTATGTAATCAAGTCGACAAACCATGGGGAACTCAATTCCAAAGTTGTCCCCAAAGTTGAGTGTTTCCATGCATTTAGTTAGCGTGTGTTTTAGTTTATTTTTGAATAACAAAACCCCCCATTAGACATTGTAGTCATAAATACTAGAAATGATTAGTAGTGAAGTCTTATAGTCAATGCCCTATATTCCCTGTGGATTCGACGCTAACCTCAATTAGGTTAATTACTAATAGCGACTGCTTTCTTATTGGAGTGTGATCATCAAACATCATCCATAATTTGAAGATTGATAGGCTCAAGTCTATGATTGATGATCATGGGAAAGAGTTGGCTATCTTGAACAATAGAGTGGTAGAGGATAAGAAAATAGGTAGTGGCAATGCACACACATCGTCTCTAAAAGTAGATCTTGATATGTTAAATAAGGAGGTGACAACCCTATGATCCCCTGATTTGAGTACGTCCTTTGACAACCTAGAAGATCCACCTCTCAAGGTGGATGTGGCTATGATGCCAAATGATGGGTTGATTGTTAATGTCCTGGGTTATCTTTATTAGGTGAACAACTCAGAGACTGGTGGTTAGACATTGGGAGCATATCAGAGTCTAGACGACCAGGTAGAGCTAGATTGGTAAGAGAGAAAGATCATGGATATAAGGACAGCAGCATCTATCCTGGAACAGTCCATAAAAGTCACATTTGGTGTAAGTGAGCCTAAGCATGCAAGGCTTATATTGATCTCGAGAGCACTCTAGCAGATTGAGGGCATTGATGCCCTAACGATCACTTCTGTAGCTCCACCACCACCATAACAAGATTGATATGATAGGGCAATTCTCATACTCATTACTCTCTCTTATGCTAACTCTTTGATGTCCCTTGCACATTGAGGGCAATGTTCGTTCTTTTGGGATGGGTGAGCTTAAAGAATTCTGTCTCTTCTAGTTGATTGATTTTTTATTTTGGATAAGACAATGGTGTTTTATTTTGATGTTGATGTGTTTATGGGTAATTAGACAATTTTTAACTTTTTAGACTATAAATTTTTTTTAATTTAGGTTGTAATAGAGTAATGTTTATTTTTCCTATATTTTTTTTTCTTTTTTTTATGTCAAATGGATAACTGATTGCAAATGATGTCCTTGAGTTAAATTTCTGGCATACCTCATGCATTTATGAAAAGCCATGCAACTGTTAATATCATGTCTCTAGTTCTCAACAATCCAAGATTGATGTTCTATATCTTTGATTCAGGTGGTTCCATAGATGAGGAGCATGTACTCACTAATTAGTCTTCTCTTATTTAATCAATCCATGAATGGATTTGAGGAATCTTGAGTTGACTATGTCAGCAATTGAGCTTGGATTTTGATGATCAAAAAATTGCAAGTGTGTTGCCATTGTTTAAATGCAAATTCATTTTGCCAGTGTGGGATTAGTTGTCTCATTAAAATGATTATTTTGTAACATCTAGAACTTGCTTGGTTTATTTTGAGAAGAACCTGGCTAATTCCGAATTAGGAGAGGACCTTAGGCCTTCTTTGATTCCATTAGTCCAAGTTGACCATAATAACATCCCTTGACAGTGAAATGAATCCTTAGTGAAGCCCTTTTGAGTCTTGATCCCAACTTTGACAGCCTTGTAACCTTGACTCATGTTTGTGAAAGACAATTCTTTCTTGTTTCATACCAATCCCTCCTTGAACTTAAAATGTTGAGTAGTGACCAAAGGCTAAGTTGGGGGTGTCAGTAGAAAGAAGGAAATGTATCCCATGAATGAGTTGGAAAAGGAGGGACAAAAATGAAAGAAAGACATTGAGGAGTCCTAGAAATGAATGAAAAGAAAAAGTGAAAAACAATGCTTCAAAAATGAGGACCTCCCAAAATATTATGAAAAACAGAGACACTTGGGATGATAAATCAAAAGCAAAAGAGTGTCAAAAAGGAGTTGAATCATAAAGGGACGAAAAAGAACCTTTGAGCCTAAAATGAACATATAGATTTTAAGTAGGCATGAGCCATTATTTACCATATTCTATCATACCCGACCATTACCTTACATTACAATCCTAACAAAGTCCTTTGCGATCCTAGTCTAGAAGAAAGCCAAGTGAACTCTAACTGAGAATAAGGGCAAGCCTATAGGTTGAAGCTTACATGCTATTTCTCATTTAGGAGAGTGAGAGTTGAAGAGATCCTTTGAAAGCAATGTCATAATCTTACGTGTTCAGGATCTTCTTTAGTGTTAGGGCAAATGGTGATGCTTTTAGTAGTGATTAGCATGTACATGAGCAATTGAGAGTGTACCCACATTTTGATTACTCCTTAATTATCTCTCGAGGCTTTAATGTCACATAAATGGTTTGTGGAAGTTTGAGAAGGAATGATAAAGGTAAAGATATGTGTGTTGCTCCCTGTGTCTCTGTTTGCAAGCTCTGAATTAGATAGATTGATGAATGAATGGCTTAAGAGCAAGCAAAGGCTTAAGTTAGGGGTGTTGATTAGTCTATATTTTGGACTCATTTTTGGACCAATTTGTGAAGAAACATTCCTCTTAGTGTGCTATTATTTCTAATTTCTAACAATATACATGCGCTATGACAAGAAATGGGACTAATACTACATAAATGGACAATACTTGATAAAATCTTGGAAAGGAAGCTAAAGTGTAGAAAGATAGAGAACAGTGGTATTACCAACATAATCAATGTTCCGCAGAACACTCAGGTAAATCGCCTATAATTGCAGCAACCAAGGTTCTAGGTAAAGTCAAGAAGATAGTCCAATTCGATATTGCAAAGTATGTTTGGTGCACCACCGAATTGCACAACAGATCACCTAAAATTGCAGCAACTAAAAGCCACAAACACTTACATGAAAGCGATATGATGAATACTTTGGCGCATCCCCAAATTTGATTAGCATAACAAAGAGATCACCTAATATTGCAGAAGAGGAAGCCTGATGAGGTCAACGAGGAAAGTAATTAAGTGAACACTCGGTGCATTGCTGAATTGCTTAGTGATGGTCGGCCTTGATCATGGAATGGCATTTTGCCGTGCCGTACAAGCATTCACAAATTTGGAGAGAGCGTATAAGTAAGTTTAGAGAGTACATTGTACATATCAGTTCATATCATATCAAAACATTTACTTTGTAGTAGTAGTACATAGAACTTTCATCTTACAATACAAATGGGAGTTATGGTTTTGAAGCTTTTAGAAAGCAAATTGGAGAAGATTTGCTAGTGATAATCAACCAATTTGTATTTAATCTTGTCACCTATGATTGACACTACTACATTTGGTATAAAATCTTTAATTTTGCTAATTTATTTATTGAGTATTTGATATGTTGACTGATCTGTAGTTGACTAGAGTGAATTTATTTATATCAATCCCGATGTTTAATCTATAATTTCAAGGTTGCAAACTTGAGGGTTTTACTTTAGATCTCTGATTGTTGCCTTAGCCAAAACGATTGGAATGTGGAATGAGTATAATGGCTGAAAACCTCTTGGGATTTCATTTGAAATCCACAATCATTGATTTAGTGCCAACGTAATAAGGATTTTACTAAGACTTCTTATGTCATGCATGTCCTCGATAGTTTGCGTATCAGTTGATTCTTGCAAAACACTCCTGTACCATAGCTGATATGGGTTATAGGAAACCTAGACTCTTCATTCAACATTAACTCATTTAGTCAAATATCTAGATCCAGATGGTAGATCAATTCCTATTCTTGCACATCCCCAAGATTTTTTGTTACAAGTTGTTAAATTTGATATTGAAAACTTATTTAGCTAAATCATTAATTTGTTTATTATAATCCCCCAGATCCTATAATTACTTGGTCCAATGAGTCACTTCATCTTTGAACAATGATTCCCTATGAATTCAACCTGGACCTCTAAATTTGGGTTATTATGCTAACGATGACCACCCCTATTTTGTTCAAGTAATTGGGTTGAGTGACATAAGTGGTGTCCATGTTCACGGAGGGTAGCAATCACCTACACCAAAATTCAAAAGGGTATTTCATCAATCACGTAGAGGTCATATGTTTTCATCATTACTTTAACAAGTTAACAACCCCTCAATCCATCCCCAAATACATACATTCACTACCCAAACATCATTCAACAACCAAGAACCAAGATTCATTCCTATTTTAAATATTTAAGCAGAAAAATCAGCCTTTAGAAATGAAAGACCACAGTAACAAAACATTTATGTCAAGAAGACAAAGATGGAGAAAGAGAGCTTGGCTAAAAATGTGTGATAAAATATAAGAGGAATTAAGCATTCATCACTGCCTAGCCATTTTCATGGAAGCACATGATTTTCACTACTGAAGACAAAGGGAGAAAGAGTAGGGTACAATTACCTTTCAGTGAAGAGCTTAAAAGAATGAGAAAGGAAGAACTTGAGCTTTACTTGAAAATGTGTGAGGACAAAATTCTTGAAATATTGTTTACCTCACACCTAATTTTATTACACGCTCGTGATCTTCTTTTCCTAAAAGTGTAGGACAAAGTCACAAGTAATTGTCTTTTCACTTATCTTTGCCTATTTACTAATCCACCTTTGCGGACAGTTAGGTGTGGTAGTGCCTATTTGCTGATTGTACACTCTATATTCATAGCCCAGATCACCTTTGCAGAGCTTTACTGAGTGCTAAAATTGGGCTAAGTTTTTTCAACTTTGGGCAATATCAGGCCCATTAGGGCGATCTTCCCTTCAATAATGGGCGATACCTGGGCCTCAAAGTGCAATCAAAATAGTCCAGGTTCATCCTTATGAAATTTTGGTTGGTGTTTCCACCCATTTCTTCAACTCCAATCATCTTGACGCTTCCAAACCTATGAAAAACCACTACCAAAGACTTGAAAATTGTGAGGGTTAGCTAAAAATTAAAAATCAAAATTAAGAAGCTACTCTGAAATTTCAAAACATAAGAATTCATTAAAATATGAATAAAATTTGATTAACCACCATTCAACGTTTCCACTTTGAGTTAGTGAACCTTTTTCCCATTTTTAAGATGATCTTCCATTTGAGCACTTGGGGATGGTGATAAGAGAGAATCAATATTTTCCATCGGTCTTTAACTTTAAGGACTTGAATTGTCTACCCAACTTGACATCAACTTTACTTTTTGGCTCCTTGAGTAGACATGGAAGTTTCATAGGCCTTGTTCACATTAATCTTCGTATTTTGTCACCTCCAAGTAGGCAACACTCCCAAGTTTAAATGAACTAAAGTTGCCATCTAAGATTTACACGGATTTTTCTTGCAACTTTACTACCATTTCGTTAATCTTTGCTTCTTGGACTATTATTGGACTTGATGACATGCATTGGCCCCATGTCTCTTCCACATCAAGCGCCACTCCTTCTTATTGATACTCCAATTAATGATTGACCATAATTGAGCTTGGAGCCTCATTTTCTTTGTTTATTTGTTTCAAGTCGACCTCCAAAACATTGACTTTGCATTCAAAAATGTCCAACTCATAACCTCTAGAAACAAGAAAGTTCTTAAGATCATCCCTCATGTTGAGCAATTGGTGTTTCTGATCCACTTCTTTGGAAAGCCTTCAACTCAAGTTCGTGAGCCAGTCTTGACTCATAACACTCTCATCCCTATTCACATCCTCAACACCATTTTGCTCACCACCAAGTACAATACTCCAAAGGGGAGAGCAAAAAGCCTTATATTAATCAATAAAGTGTTCATCACAATTAGCCATGTAACGAAAGAAAAAAACAAGGAAAACAAAAAGCACTCACTAATCAAATTAAAAAAAGTAAACTACAAGTCCTAAATTAACAAAATATGCTTATTATTCCCAGTAACATCGCCATTTTTTTTATTGTAACTCAACCCAACTAATCAAAGAAAGTAAGAGTAGTCATCATTAACATAATAACCTAACTTTATAAGTCAGGGTCGAATCTCACCGGGAATAATATGCCAGTGATTGAATCAGCTAAGGACTACGTGCTGCTATTCTCAGTTGGCTAATTGAGTATCAAGCAATTTCTAACTAATTGGGTGGATACTAAGCTAACAATACTCCTAATAAGAAAAGGAAAATGAGGCGAGGATTGATCAAGCAAGGGAGCAGGGAGAGGGATACGAGAATCAACAATGCTTAATCAATCAATTACACTTAGTATTAAATTAACGTTATGGGTAGGGTAGGTTGCTTATAACTACACCTTACCTAATATAATGTAGTGTTTCACAATAGCCTATTATGGCCTCTTACATGAGCCACTCAAAGTCATGATAGGCTTGAGAACATCAAAGCAAAACTCCTAAGAACTTAGGCGTTGAGTCCTATATGAGGATCTCAACAATTAAAACCATAAAGCCTCCACTTTAACTACTCTAGTTAAAGCAATAATTGAAGATATAAGCTAGATTCAAGTTCAACACCTCAAATTATAAGTTAAACATGAAGGTAGGTATGAATCCATAAATCAATTTAGTAAATGAAAGCAATTTAGGAGGAACACACTTGATTTTGCAAAAAAATCACTCACTAAGCATGAAAGCAAGAGAAATGATCAAGACCCATAAAAACATTGATATCCAAATTCAATTAAATCTATAAATTATTCATTCAAGAACAAGGAAAGTAAGAATGAGTGAAAGATAAACGCAAGTGAAGCTCATACTCTTCAATCCACTCAAAGATTTGTAGAAAACTTGCTCTAAATCCTCACCCTAAGCTATCATCTACACTAAGTTGTGTTTTCTACCCTAAAAAATGTATGAATGAGAGTTCTAGGTTTAATGTATCAATGAATAAACTCTCTTTTCCTATAAAGTATTAAGAATAAGGGCTAGAAGTGCATGTACATGTGATTTTGGGAGTAAAATGATGAAATTCATGAATTTCCTTAATGTTGGTTGCCAATGTACTCCATGTTCGTGGAGGTTTGGCCGTGTTCGTGAATGTTTACTAAAGTTTATACCTCCACAGTCATGCCTAAGAATTTTGAGGGAGTGGATGCTTGTCTCTTGATGCTTCGCCTATGTGCTAGTGTTGGGTGCATTAGCGCCCTTCCTAGATCCACTACTCCATATTTGCATGCCTGAAGCCCGCATTCATGGAGTGTGTTTGCTACCAGGTACAATTCTTTGCATTTTCAACGCTTTTTCGCTCAAATTCAGCTTTAACTTTAATTCTTTCCAACAGATCCAAATCTAAACCATATGTACCTAAACTTACACCATTCCAAATATAATTAGCCATAATGTATAAGATCAACAATACAAAATCATAAGAAAAGAGTAAGAAATGAGTGTAAGTTATACACTCATCAGTCTTCTACAATTACAAAACATAAGATTCAAACTCATAACATACATGGCATAACCATATCCAACAACATCTCTAGTCATGAATAGAATGGGGCAAAAAACATCTCGCAATCTCACCCTCAAGAAGATATTATCCAAAATTAGATTAGTTTTAATAAAGCATGAAAGTAAGGGGATGTTATCTTTTAAAGTGGAGGACTCACCAATAGCAGATCTTCACTCGAACTGCTTAGCCATATGGAATAGTAGGATGAAAAAGAGCTTCGGTCCCTATTTTGATTAGATCACATAGGGAAAGAGTATATGTTAGTACTTTGGAATATACTAAGTATGTGTGGTGCAAATGCATGAAGGAACATAAGCCATAATTAAATAATACATAGGCTCGATATGTCATGAATATAAATGCTTAGTTGAACATGCAAGAAAAATCATAAAATCATATGACACCATATACATAATGAAGGGACCATAATTTTCATATAAGACCAAGCAAGGTACTACTTGGAATCCCAGTGTTCACTTCACACCATACAAGGAATGGTCTACTTTGTCAATATAGACTAAACACTATCCTTATGGGATGACCTTTACAGAAAGTGCCACCACCTTATGACATAGCCTTTTTAGTGGATTTCACATGACATCCTTATCTTACGGCATAGCTTTTTATATAGATTCAATAAATATCTTTACATTACGGCAGTGACTTTGGATTAGGTACAAACCCATATAGGGGATCAATATCATAGCTTTTGTGGCACATAGCTAGGGACAATGGAAGACTACCAAGGTCTTCTCGATGCTAGGTCATAATCCCATGGAATACTTGAAACATAGTTATAGTCATAGCATGTACAGTCTTAAAACATCACAATATCATTTTTGGAGTAGCTCATCAACCATAGCTTTTAGTATCAAGGTAGGGATTTATATCATTCTTGTTATTTACATATTGCTTATGAGCTCATAACATACTTGTTAGTCCCCTTATTAGTCTCAACTTGTATACTAACATATATTGTCACAAGGCATTTGTTCCTTCAAAAACTTGGCATGCATATTTAAATCAATTATGGTGGGCACATGTCCATAATGAGATGACCCGCCTTAACTATGCCAAAAAATGGCGCAGAAACATGTCCGGAACGCCCGAGAATGCGCTGGAACTCTCTATAGATGTGCAGAATTTTGAAGACAAGTCTAGAGTGTGTTAGAAGATTCTAGGGCCATGTAGAAACTCCTAGGTCAAGGGTTGTACATAAATATCTTAGATATTTTCTTAGGAAGCTTCTAGGCTACCATTTAGGACCGTTGGATTAAATCAATCCTAGTCGTTCATTTAGGGAGAGGGCAAGTACAAATACCTCTCTAAGGCTTGCCATTTAGATCATCCAGAAATCACAAACAAAGCCATCTTGTAAAGCATTGTAAATGCTTTCTCTCTTAGCAATCAAAGCATTCTTCCTTCCAGACTTTTCTTACCTTTTATAACCTAGCGTTCCCTTAGAAATCTTGGGAAAATAGGCTTACTAGAGTTGCGAGAGTAAAGCAAACTGTCTAGTGCCATACAAAAGTTCTTAGCATAAGTCTAAGTCCATTATTACATGGTATCAGAGCGGGTCTAGGGGCAATAATGGCCAGTGAAGGAGAGGTTTTTGCTGCAAGCACCACCGAAGTCATGGCTGACATCACTAAGAAGCGCAAGAGCAAGAAGAGCACCAACAAGGTGGAGGGTTTGCCATCAGACCCAGCCCCAAGCGTTACTGTCTCCCTTCCAACCACTGATAATAACAACGCGGAGAGAGAAGAGTTGCCGACCAACATAACTCCCGGGTTGGAATGGATCGCTCGAGTGGAGACCGCCCGACAGGCTGTGGAGCTGCTGGGCCATCATTTGAATGAAGTCGATGCCAAACTCAGCACTTTCAATGAGCTCACCCTTGAGGAGAATGACAACATCTGCAAAGACATCGACGACCAGCAAACAGCAAAGGAAGAGGCACACGCTTCCTTAGAGGGCAAGATCGAGGAAGCCCAAGTGTCCTTAGAGAAGAGGGTCGCGTCCTTGGAAGGCAGGTTCATGGGCATGCTTGAGGCCACGAACACCAAGGTAAAGGATCTTGAGGAAGCACTTCAGCAAGGGAGATATGATGCACCAGTTGTGGAACGAGAGGTAAGGATCGAGGCCCCAAAATCGCTAGTCTCCAAAGGCGTCTGTGATGCGCAGGAAGTAGAGAATTTCCTATGGCACTTGGAGAATTACTTCAAGTACAACAGGATCAGCACGGACGACATGAATATTAATACGGCTGTAATCTACCTGACAGAGACGGCCATGCTGTGGTGGAGACATAAAGACGCCGAGGTAAAGAAGGGACTCTGCATAATCAGTTCATGGGAGCAGTTCAAGACGAAGTTCAAGAAGACCTTCTTCCCTAGCAACGTCATCAATGAAGCCAAGAAGAGGTTCCAAGAACTGAAGCAAACGGGTTCAGTGAAAGCCTACATAAAGGAGTTCACCACCCTAACACTTCAACTTCCTAACCTTACTAAAGCTGACATGTTATTCTACTTCATGGATGGCTTGCAGGGATGGGCGAAGACCGAGCTAGAACGCCGACAAGTCTCTACCTTCAATGAAGCCATCACGCAGGCAGAAAGTTTGTCCGACCTGTGGCAAGACAGGGGCAAGATAAGGGAGACGAGGAGTACCCCTGCCAAAGTGGGGGAGATCGCTGTAGGGGCAAGGAAGCCCACTCACCTAGGAGATCCTTTAGGCAGACAGTTACCGAGAAGTCCAGCCAGCCGCAGCAGCCTAGGGAGAGGGGTTGCTACATTTGCGGAGATCCACACGGGTATGTGAGATGCCCTCAGATGAAGAAATTTAGAGCCATCGCCCACGAGTAAGAGAAGAAGAAGGCTCAGGAGCAGGGTCAGAGTTTAGACACCACATATGTGGGCACAATCGGGCTTTGTGCAGCCACTGTTAAGCCAATGGAAAAGCAGGAGGATTGTCCCATGCAATATGTAGACTTGACCCTGAACGGGAAGAAAGTTTGTGCCATGGTGGATACAGGTTCATAGGCCAATATCATGACCAAGACGGCAGCAGCAAGGTTAGCCCTCAGTTACAGTCCGAGCAGCACGCACCTGAACATAGTCAATGCACCTCCAACGCCAGTATGCGGAGTTGCACACGGGATCGATGTCACCTTGGGAAGTTGGGAAGGTAAGGCAAGCTTCGTTGTTGCTACCCTCGATATCTTTGACATCATACTTGGGAAAGAGTTCTTCCGCCAATATGCATCCATGATATCCCCTTACTTCCAAAGGATGATCGTAATGGAGAAGGAAGGGTCATGCATGGTACCATTGGTAGAGATGCCTAAGAATGGTGGAGTTGCCCACTTATCAGCCATACAGTTCGGGAAGGGCCTTAAAAGAGGGGAGCCGACATACTTGGCAACCATCACAAGTTCGAGTGAAAATGATGGTGCCTCGGGACCCTTGCCACCTTTCATAGAGAGGGTGCTGGAAGAAAACAAAGACGTCATGCCAGAGGAGCTGCCCAAATAGTGGCCACCAAGATGGGAGGTCGACCACAAGATCGAGTTGGAGCCAGGCACCCGACCACCCGCATATCCGCCTTATTGCATAGCACCACCTGAGTTAGAGGAGCTTAAGAAGCAGTTGAGAGAGCTCCTGGAGGCCGATCATATTCGTCCATCGAAAACACCTTACGGAGCCCCAGTGTTGTTCCAAAAGAAGAAAGATAGATTGTTGCACCTTTGCATAGATTATCGGGCACTTAACAAGATCACCGTGAAGAATAAGTACCTAATCCTTCTCATAGCCGACTTATTCGATAGACTTCGTCCAGCAAAGTACTTCACCAAGATGGACTTAAGGAAAGGCTACTACCAAGTGCGCATCGCAGAAGGGGATGAGCCGAAGACAACTTGTGTCACCAGGTATGGATCTTTCCAGTGGTTGGTCATGCCCTTCGGCCTGACTAATGCACCCGCTATGTTTTATACCTTGATGAACAAGATCTTCCACCCCTACCTCGATGACTTCGTGGTAGTATATTTGGACGACATAGTCATATACAGTCGCATCTTAGAGGAGCATGTGGGGCACTTGCGCAAAGTATTCCAAGTCTTACGGAAGAATAAACTATTCATCAAGAGGGAAAATTGCAAGTTCGCGCAACAAGAGGTGCACTTTCTCGGCCACGTGATCAGTTCGGGCTAACTTCACATGGACGGGTCCAAAGTGCGAGCCATCGTGAAGTGGGAGCCGCTTACTAATGTGTTAGAGTTGAGATCATTTTTGGGAATCGCCAATTATTACCGAAGATTCATCAATGGCTACTCCGCTATAACCGCTCCACTCACGGAGCTGTTGAAGAAAAATAAGCTGTGGGTTTGGAATCAAGTTTGCCAGGAGGCATTTGAGTACCTTAAAGCTGCCATCTCGGAGGAACTGGTCTTGGCACTACTCGGCTTCTCCAAGACGTTAGAGGTTCACATGGATGCTTATGATTTTGCCATTGGAGGAGTACTGATGCAAGATAGGCATCCTATAGCATTCGAAAGCTGCAAGTTGAACGAGGCAGAACGGCGGTACACTATCTAGGAGAAGGAGATGTCTACCATTGTCCATTGCCTTAGGACTTGGAGGTATTACTTGTTGGGTTCTAAGTTCGTGGTCCAAACCGACAATGTTGCCACTAGCTACTTTCAGTCACAAAAGAAGCTTACTCCTAAGCAGGCATGGTGGCAAGATTTCTTAGCCGAATTCGACTATGAGCTTGTTTACAAACTGGGCAAAGGCAACATGGTGGCCGACACCTTAAGCAGGAAAGCAGAGTTAGCCGCCATCAAAATAGCCCACTGCGACATTTGGGAAGCCATCAAGGAAGGCTTGGCACATGATCCGGAGGAAAAACAACTCATGCAGTTAGCATCACAAGGTAAGACACGATGCTTCTGGGTCGAAGATGGCGTCCTACTCACCGCTGGCAGAAGAGTCTATGTTTTGAAACATGGCAACTTAAGGTGACAAATCATGAAGGAGAATCATGATACGCTATAGGCAGGGCATTAGAGGCAGCGTCGTATGCGAGCTCTCATCGAGGCAATCTATTTCTGGCCAAAAATGCGGGATGACATAGAACTCTATGTCCAAACATGTCTTGTTTTCCAACAAGACAAGGTGGAGCAACGCCATCTAGGAGTACTTTTAGAGCCACTCCCTATAGCCGAGCGACCGTGGGAGAGCATCACAATGGACTTTAGCACTGGCTTGCCAAAGTCCGATGGGTATGGCACCATAATGGTTGTGGTAGACAAATTCTCAAGGTATGCAACATTCATGCCTGCCACACCCGGGTGCACAGCCCAAGAAGCAGCCCATTTATTCTTCAAGAACGTGGTAATGTATTGGGGGCTTCCAAGGCATACAATCAGTGATCATGACCCGTATTTCACTGAAAACTTTTGGAGGTAGTTATTCCAAATACTTGGCATGGAGCTTCACTTCTCCACAAGTTTCCACCCACAAACCGACGGCCAGACCGAACGAGTTAATGCCTTACTCGAATGCTACCTGAGGCACTTCGTAAGCTCGCATCAGAGGGATTGGGCCAAGTTGCTTGATGTGGCCCAATTTTCTTATAACCTACAGTAGAGCGAGTCCATCGGGCGGACACCATTTGAGCTTGCTACTGGCCAACAACCACAAACTCTATGTTTTTTATCAGCCGCATTTGAGGGAAGGAGTTTGGGTGCTTACCACTTGGCCAAAGTATTCAAGGAGCAGTTGGATGTGGCCAAGTCACACTTAGACAAGGTGGCCAAACGGATGAAGTAATTCACCGACTGTACGCGATGTCCCACCAATTACAAAGTTGGAGACTTGGTAATGGTAAAGTTTAATCCGAGGCAATTCAAAGCACTAAGGGGCATCAATCCAAACTTAGTGCGTAAGTATGAGGGGCCATTCAGGATCATCGCCAAAGTTGGCACGATTTCATATCGACTAGAGCTACCACCATCACTAAAGATTCATCCTGTCTTTCACGCAAGTGTACTTAAGCCATACCATTAAGACAAGGATGATCCAAGCCGAGGACAGTCGCATAGGGCTCCCATTACAATCACTGCCTCGCATGATCAGGATATTGAGGTGATCATAGATTACCAGGCCATCAGAAGAGGGGACAACCAGCTACTGCAATGTTCCTTGTTCACTGAAAGGGACAATCTCCCGAGGAAGCTACAAGGGAGAAGTACAAAGACTTGTGGCAATTCAAGGACAAGGTTCATGACTTCTTGCAGCACCAGCAATGTACTGCGGTCGTCGCATCATCAGGTGGGGGAGAGTGAGACGACCCACCTTAATTCTGCCAAAAAATGGTGTAGAAACATGTCCGGAATGCACCAGAATGCGTTGGAACTCTCTAAAGATGTGCAGAATTTTGAAGGCAAGTCTAGAGTGTGTTGGAAGCTTCTAGGGCCATGTAGAAATGCCTAGGTCAAGGCTTGTACATAAATATCTTAGATATTTTCTTAGGAAGCTTCTAGGCTAGCATTTAGGACCATTGTATTAAATCAATCCTAGCCATTCATTTAGGGAGAGGGCAAGTATAAATACCCCTCTAAGGCTTGCCATTTAGACCATCCAGAAATCACAAACAAAGCCATCTTGTAAAGCATTGCAAAAGCTTTCTCTCTTAGCAATCAAAGCATTCTTCCTTCCAAACTTCTCTTACCTTTGATAATCTAGCATTCCCTTAGAAATCTTGGGCAAAAAGGCTTACTAGAGTTGCAAGAGTTAAGCAAACCGTCTAGTGCCGTATGGAAGTTCTTAGCATAAGTCTAAGTCGTAACAATAAGCGTAAAACCATGTAAACCATGAGTAAATGCCATGATAGGTGCAAAATAGAATCACTTGATTATTATTTAAAGAACCCACCAAAACAGATTAAAAACTTTGTTAGGGCATCATCATAACCTTTTATAGATCATATATTTCACATTATATTTCACATCATGATAATTTATGAAAATAGACCACATAAAATACATAATAATATCATTTTAATATTGAGTAAATAAAACTCCCATAAATTTCCATATCTTGAAAATAGTGAAGAAAAGGAATGGTTGAGCTTAGTGGATGGAAGGTATCCACTAATCAAAAACCTACATACCTTGTATGATTTGAGATAGAAACCTTGAGGAAATTAAAGAGAAACCTAAAACCTTAGCTTATACCATTTACTTGAGTTCCTTGAGGAACTTGGGGGCGTTGTTTAGAGAAGTTTAAGACATAGAGTGTTTGAGAGTGAATTGGAATAAGGCTATCTAGGTTTGTATAAGATTGAAGAGCTCATTTGATTGTTCAAGTGACGTGGTATAGGCTTAGGAAATTAGGGAAGGTTGAAATTATTCTCTTTAAAAGTTTGTCGAACAGTACCACGAGATTGTGGTCCAGTCTACAGGATGTAAGAAAGGGGGTTTCATCTGATAACATTTTCAATCCTCAGAAACTGCCTCTAATCCTCAAACTACGATAGGACTTATGGCTCATAGGTCAAGGTATAGTTTGTCTGTTACCTTGTATATTAAACCCCTAAAAATCCCTAATTTCACTATGTTCGGCCATTATTTTGCATGAGTTATGGCTTATAGAGGAGCTTACGCCTGTACAAGAATTTGAATATCACTGGACTTCCATACTCAAGCTATTGGAAATGTGCACTTAGAACCCATGAGCTACTATACGATTCGTACATCCATATACAACACATAGACCCCTCGTGGAAACCAATGATACGCAAAACAATTTCAGAATTCATTCCCCTTGAACTTTTCATGTTTCTCACAGGTATGGCCTTACAGAGGAATTCAGTCAGAGCCAAGTGGTATAACAATCAATTAAGTCTTTAACCGAAGAACAATCAATCAAGTCTCTAACTCAGGAATAGTTAATTGAGCAACTAACTCAGGAAAAATCAACTTAGACTCAATTCTATCAAACTCAAGGCTACTAATCTATTCTACAAGGATCTAAACCTCTTAAGTCACACTATATGTATTTGTAATAACTACTTGCTCTGAACAAAGTCTAGGGCATCACTAGCCTAAGCCTAGGTTAAAGGCCCAACATGTCAACCTATAGAACAAAGAATAATACACATAGGTAGGATATCACATAGAATCTCAATAGGTGAGCAAAAGTATAACCGACAACCAAGTTTCCAGGATACGATATATTTTTCATTAGTAGGTAACCCAACAGGTTTAATAGGTATTCAGATAGTATTACATGTTAGTCTAATAGTGAAACTACCAATTAGCCTTTACTATGGTCGTTACAAAGATCCTAGTCTTTACCAAATTTATGCCAAACTACAGCCTTTAACAAAGTCGTTTCAAGAGTTATTGTCCTTAACATATTCATTTAAAGCCAAACAACACTAAATTCAATTATTACAAAAAAATGGTCATTATTATATTCAAACAGAAATTATAGCCTCAATTCAGTATAAACAACATTTAACTCAACAAATTCTAATAATATTTAGGCAATTGACACATATTTTAGCTTAGTCTTGGAGACAGGGAAGCCTAGCCTACGTGGAAAGTGATAACAAGTATTTTGGTGCAATCCACATGTGATTTTCTCTTCCATATTGACTCTAAATGCTACTCAACTATCAAAACATAGATCACAATGTTAATATGATAGTTACGTGCTAAGATCTCAAGAAATAGGGGAAAGGGTAATTGCGACTAAAACAGAAAAAAATGGGGCCGACACAAAAAATCCCAAAATCAATCTCATTAAATGACTTCTACACCCCTCTGAGTCTATAGCCAGAGATTTAGCAAAAAATGAGGCTCAGATAAACGAAAAATAGCCCAAAAACTAAATAATATTTCTTATCAGAAATCTTATGTTTCCAATAATTTCTTTATTGAATTTTTCCAAAATACAGTAGAATAGGTAGAAGTCATCTATACCATAATGTTAAGCTTAACAAATACATTAATTTAGACAAAGGTTTCATTAAATTTTAATAAAAAACACTCAAGTTATCGTATTCCAAAAATTCTGATAAGATTTGGCGACATAATTAGCAAAAAAGAAAAACCTACCTTAAAAGGAAGTTGAATCTAGAGAATTGGAGTTAACACAACAGTCATCTTAAAAAACTATTCAATTAAGACTAAAATTTCACTAAAATCTTATTTCAAATGATAAAGTTATCACATTTGGAAATTTCAGATACAATCTAACATGAACAACCCAAAAAAAAAAAAAAGCAAAATTACCTCTAAATAATTTTTAGCATTCCCACAATGTTTCTCTCAAAATTCAAAGCAATTTACCATTTTGAATCACTAAAATTGGATGAAAAATGACCTCACAAATGAGGAGTAAAGTTGGGAGAGGTATATACAAATAACTTCCTAGAAATAAGGCATATATATAGGCTCTACCACATCATTGACATGTGGCAGGGCCACATCTAGCCACCTGAGAGGATGAGATTTAGCCACGTTACAACCTCACTTACGCATCCATCAGATCCCATTTTTTGATATTTCAAGCTCATTCAGGTTCCAATTTTTGCAAACGAACTATATGACCCCACTATTTTTGACGTTTTAGATCCAATGGCATAGATGAAAATCCTATTAAAGATCATTATGATTTTATGTAGACCCAACATCTTTATATATAACTTTTAATGAAAATAATGAAGGAGTCAAATCGAATTCGAAAGTCCCCAGTAACATATGGAGGGTCATTCTAGACCAAACTCAAAGTTCCAAAGTTGAGCCGCTATCAAAATTCTCATCTAGACATATTTCCCAAGGTTATTGACTAATCTTAACTCTCAGACAGAAAGCCTTGGGTCTTGAGTCAACTATGCTTATAGCCTAATTTGACCATTTCGGAGCTGATGAAACTGTAAGAATTCTATTGTAAGGCTGTTTACTAGGACTTTACCTAAAATCTCATTTTGAATTATAATTGTCTTTCTAATGAAAAACCACATATTTTTTCAAATCAACGGCCTGACAGTAGCTCCACCCAAATATCCTGGGGTTGCTATTGAAATACTCTAACCAATAAGATAGATGCGTAAACATAGAAATGACTAAGAGGTTCATTACATGGTTCCATAAAATCCATGCCTCACACATCAAATAATTTGAATTCCAGTAGAGGAGTGAGAGGTAATTCATACCTATAGGGTATATTACCTTACTTTTGGCATTCGTCATACCGCTTTGCCATAGTATTTGTATCATGATATAGAGTAGGCTAATAATAACCACATTGACGTACCGTTGCTCCAATTTGGATACTTCCATGATGACCTTCCATAGGAGATGCATGACAAGCATAAAAAATAGCTTGTGCTTCCTTTTCGGGCACACATCTTCTTATGATATTATCGGCACATTCCAAAAATAAATAAGGCCTATCCCAGCAATATTATGTTGCATCAAATATAAATTACTTCACTTGGTATGGTTCAAACCATCAAGAATAATCCCGCAAACCACATAGTTAGAAAAATCAGTACACCAAGGTAAAGCTATACTAGAAACCATCATAATCAACTCACTCAGAAGTGCATAAATAAGGTTATTCTCTTCAGCCATTTCTTGATTCGACTCAAGCCTAGATAAATGTTAGCTAGTTCGTTCTGATAGCCCTTCGGGTCCTTAACGTCAAAATCTATTTTTTTAACAATAAGACCCACCAGATGAGTCTAGGCTTTGCATCTTTCTAAGAAATCAAGTACCTTATTTATGTGCGATCTGTGCGTACAATCACTTACTTCCTAAGGGATAGGCTCTAAACTTTTCAAATGCATACACCACGATCGACAATTCTTGTTCAGTGATGATGTAGTTATTTTGAGCCAAATTAGGCATCTTGCTTGCATAATAAATCATATTCAATAACTTGTCCTTTCCCTGACCCAACACCACACTCAAAGCCATACCACCTTCATCATAAATTAATTCAAAAGGAATATTCCAATCAAGTGAAACTATAATAGGGGCTAAAAAAAAGTTTCTCCATCAAATATTCAAAAGTGTTTATTGATGTGCTCTCAAAATATAACACTTTTGATACTTGAAACATAAAATTTTGTGTGTTATCAGGGCGATGTTAGTAGATTTGATGTGTTTGTATATTTCTTTTGCAGGATTACAGGGTTGGCATAATTTTTGAGGAAAGTGTAACTTGAAAAAAGTGCTAATATACAAGATCCTTTGCGAGTTGTAGAACTATTTTCATACAAAAATCTAACAAAGGGTGATTTTTTTGAAGTTGAGTCTATGAATATGCAGATAATACGTAAACGTTTCTATGAGCTGTAGCCTTAGTGTCGTGTCCACAGGATCAAAAAATGGAGAGTTGTTGAAAAGTTATCATAAGAAACCCCCTTCCGGGCTGTAAAACTTTATATGACCTATATATGGGTCTCGTAGAAGTCATCCTGAGAATTGCTGAAGGAATCCACAAAGCCTCGACTACAGTCTGTAGAACTTTATACGGCTCATAAAAGTGATCGTAGAGACTGCCAACCCAGTTCTCTTATTTTATTTTGGTTTTGTATTTTAAATACTATAAATAAGTTTTTTTAAAATTATTTTTTGTGGAGAATAATAGAGAGTAGTACAGAATTTTAGAGATTAATTATGAGACACTTGTGAAACATTATTTTGTGTGCTTAATTCAATCTTGTGATTCTTGGTGAAGAACTTGGATTTATTGTCCTAAATTCTATTGTGTAAGTGCTTAATTACGTTATTCAAAATCATGATTCTTGCATCTATACTAACAATGAGTAGCCAAATCCATAACTAGGGTTGTGGAAACCATGAAGAACTAATAAGGTAAAAACCAAGTAATTCGTAATTTCGTGAAAAGTTTTTATGCATGTATTAATTAATTATCTTTGATTTGAGTATATTTTAATGATTGGATCAAGGTAGTAATGAATATGAACAGAGATTAATTAACATAATTCGATTGATGTATCTTGTCTAATCAACCAAACTGGATCAAGGGGAGGTTGTATTGGAACAATAGGTAAGGATTAGTAATGTCACACTGTGGGATGTATCACATAGTGAAATTTGCCTCTCAGCTAGCTCAAAGGGTTTGGTAAACCTAACTTATTGTTCTGCATGCTACATACTACAAAAGAATTTGCTTATCTGGTAATACCAAGTTAGGAAAACATGAGAAACACACTTTTATCCTAGTTACTCTTCCTATTGATCTCACACTTGTCTTAGTCTAGGATTACTTTTCATTATTTTTACAACTCTTTGGAGGAGATAAGTGGGTTAATCCACCCGAATTTGTTAAAATTCTTCTAAGTCTACCCTATTCCCAATGGGATTGACCCTAACCTTGGTTAGGTTATATATCTTGACAACAACCACTTTAGCCTTCAAAAAGAGGTGTAGCTTAGTGAAAGGACAATTGTCACTAAAGATAGACCCTCTTATGATAAGGACAATTCTCACATGAAGGGATTCCTAAGTTAAAGGAGCTACTCTTAATATGATGATGATAGATTTTAAAGTTTATGAATGTATGATAATGACTATGTCTTAAAATATTCTATGGTATTTGACTTAGCACCGAATAAAGCTTGAGGTGGGGCTTAGTAAGGGGATCCTAGTAGCAACTTCCTGTGTTATTAACCATGTGCCACCATAGGAACCCTTGTAGGATCCTTTGGATACTCAGTATCATAGATTTAAAGTTAAATTTGTGCATACATAAGTTGACAGAGTTCTACCTTACAAGTAGTCTCCTCGTCTCAATTTAGGGGGTTATGTAGTATTCCATGTACTAGTTTGCATAGTCTTAAATGTCAGTTACAATCTCCTCACATATATATACATACATATATATATATATATATGTATGTATAATGATTTATGATGATTATGTTACTTAAAATCAGGTTTTAAATGATGCATTGATCACTCATCATCTCTTGAGCTTTAGTTCCTTATGATGATTATGCATATTTTTTATTATGACATTATGATCTTCTTGTTACATTGCAACTCACATACTTAGAACATTTGGAGTACTAGCACATATATTTTCCAACATTATATCATCATGTAGGGACCGATACTCCTTCTTCTTTGATGCATGGCTTGTTATGAGCGTTCGAACACTAGTTCATTGGTGCGTTCTCTAGTTCAGGGACATCACCTATTTAGTTTTAAGCTTGATGTATTAGGATACTTTAATCATTTAAATGACTCTCCTTTCTCTAATTTATTTGAGAGTGAGCTAGGAATATGTCCTAGCCCCTACCATGTCTAAGCTAGAGGTATCGTTGAACAAATGTAATGAAGAGTTATGCTTTATATTTTTTTATGGATTCTATATTGATATTATTGTATTACCATTTCCCAATTTAAATTCCATTTTTATTCATGTTCAATTACTATGAAATGCTTGATATATGTTAAAAGGATTAGGTGAGGTGTCTTCGGGTTCCTCATTTGGTATGTTCCGACTAGGCCCTACACTTTGGTCTTGACAAACTTGGTATCAGAGCATGAGATTTTAAAATGGTCCTTGGGTTCCAATATACTACACTGAATAGGGTCTTGTTCATGGTTATGAAGTGCACCATAATAATGAATGAGAGACTATGAGGCATTTATGAAACATTTCCTTCTTTCACGAATCATGTCATGCCTTAGAGTTGTCTTAAGATATTCCCTAACTAATGAATGGTTCTTTGAGATTTTCTAGATCATGCCAGCAAGATGAATTCTCCCACCAATATATATAAATGAGGACCAAGTTCCTCTGATTCCACAAGAAGATATGGTTTCTCATGTGGAATTGGACATTTTCATAATGTTGGCTTAAGCTATGGCCAACCAAGTTAACCAAGAGGTTATCCTTCCTCCCCAAGAACCTACTGTCACAGCCCAACCCCGGGGCCATGAATTGTGCTGATTAGGCACTTAAACCAACATTAAATCGCAAAACCTTAACTTAAAGTCTTAAAAGTCTACAAAATTCGGCAGAGTTTCCTCTGTTTTTAGGCCCTATCCTCACCTACAGCAGCTCACATAAAGTACATACAGCACACATACACATAAAAATACAACTAAAACGGGCCGACAAGGTCTCCGCTGCGGTCCTGCCGCCTAGTAATTATGACATACATAGAGTAATGCGGTCTCGCCACCTGATCAAGTATCAAAGCATGTTTTAGACCATGCGCTCAAGTATATCTCGGATACCCACTACCCACTAGTATCCACAGACCTCTATACAGAAATGTTATAACATGTGACGGTACACGACCCCGTCGGGCCCTCGGATATATCCTGAGGTTACAACACAAAGAAACCATAAATGCTAGTACATATACCAAAGGAATACTCCCGAAGCGAAGGAGCGCAATGACGGTGGGTAGATGTCCTAGGTGGGAGGCTCTCTCACGTGCTCGGCTGTACTTGCAGGTATGAAATGCAGCCCCCGAAAGGAGGGGGTCAGTACAAAATATGTACCAAGTATGTAAAGCAGAAAGCCCAAAATGTGAGTGAAAATAACATTCTAAATAGGAAAGTATAGAAGTCAAACCTGTATGTCCATACAAAAATACTTAGTCTTTTTTAACACCAAAATAATGCATATTGGACTGGAACGATGGCGGACCCTGAATGCGAGCCATGCAGTACACGACTCTAGGAAGATTCAGATAATTGAATTCTCTATCACAAGTCCCATCTGCAGTAGAAGTGAGCTACAGGAATTACGTATTGCCGTCCCTGTAGTCACGTCATGGAGTAGATGTAATATAAGTGAAACACAGGTGTTACGTATCGCCGTCCCCGCATTCACTTTATGGGATAGGTGAGCTACAGGCGTTACGTATCACCATCCCTGTAGTCACGTCATGTGATAGTTGGAGTATAAGTGAAATACAGGCACTTTATAGGATAGGTGAGCTACAGGCGTTACGTATCGCCGTCCCTGTAGCCATGTCATATGATAGATATAGTATAAGTGAAATACAGGCATTACGTATTGCCATCCCTGCATTCACTTTATAGGATAGGTGGGTCACAGGCGTTACGTATCGCCGTCCCTGCGCCCACGTATCATACCATCAACATGTCCCATTGTGGCCCCCACACTTTAGAATTTATACCTAAATACACTTAGTTATACTTGCGCACGACCAAAGCCAGCCCAGGAACCGACGAATGAAACCAACTTGGCACGAGGGGATAAATGAGAGCTTTATGCACACAAGTTAGGCAAAAGTCCATAATATACAATATATCCTTAGAAAGTTACTAAGTTTTGATCTTTGGTAGTTTGTTATTAAATGGTGTACAAGTAAAATGTTCATCGCAACCCACCTAGTTGTTATCTACGGATGTCCCTTTTTAGTATAGGCTCCCACATAAATAAGTTTAAGTTTTCATTAAGAGTTGTAAGATTGGAGCTATTGGAAAGAAATCCATCCTACGTTGTACCACTAGCCGCCTATGAGATTAATTATTCAATTTCCATAGCTTCTATCAAGGGGTCATAGTTACTTGAAATCTAACTTAGGGAGA
>JAOTQJ010140109.1:0-38639 GCA_025642045.1 Solanum sejunctum | reverse complement strand
AGGGGGAGATATTGTAAAGACCCCAAAAAGTGCTCGAAAATCTGCCTCGAAAATGCCCAAAATCATAATTTCCACGTGTCTCAAAATCCATGCGTAATATAAAACATTCTACTTCATATTCTTGTTCAGGGGAAAATATTTAGTGGAAAATGGGTGTAATCCAAAATTTAGAGCAACCACAGCGAAATCCAAAATTTCAAGTAAGCAACAAAAATAGTCTGCCTGTAGACCCATAGCGCAATGCGATTATGGTACGCCACTGCCTTATTTTTTGCCCAGTTATTTTATTCTGATCCAAGGATTTTAGGTCTTGGGCCTAAGCCTTCTCACATATGAAAATACTGATACTTAACCTTATTTTACCCTCATATCATACAAGACATTCCCAAATACTTTGTCAAACACTTAGTCTAATGCTTGATCCAACTTCAAGTGTCCCAAACTCATTTTGAATCTAAAAAAATTAATTCAAGCTTCAAGCTCCCATTCAAATGTAAATCAAGCTTATTCATGTTGTTTAATACCATAGCGGGTCCTTTATATCGAGCCAAGTTCAAAAGAATTTTCGTTGGCTACGTTTTCCACAAGTACCAGTAGGAGCATCAACTTTAAAGGGACATATCTCTTAGCACATAAATAACTAGGTGGCCCATGACCTACCAAATCAAAGCTCTTTGAATTAGCTCTTCAAAGCACTTAGTTTCACCTTATTTACAGTTTGGATGAAGACATTATTCCCATTTTCGTAGAACTTGTATCTACAAGGGTATATACGAGTTTTTTGCCAAATTCCTCGTCATTAATGGCATTCCATAAATTTAGCCACCTCTATTAGTATTTTGGAAATTCATATGCTACCTTAACACCTCCTAATGGACTAACCCTATTCTTGAAGATCAAATTTACTCCTCCCAATTGGAATACACTCTCAAATCCTCTCAAGAGCCTCCATCAAATACCCAATACAAATTCAAGGAAACTCAAGAGTAAGCTTTGGATTCCAAGACCCACTTCCAAACATTAAATCTTTCAAAACTCACTTGTCGAATCAAGATCAACTAGCAAAGACATTTTAGTTCAAAATAATCAATATGTAGAATCAGAATAAGTAATGTGGGTTTCATTCATGGGTTCCTTTCGCGCATGAAGCCCAACCTCCATTTTTACATAAATTCTATGATTTAAAGTTGATTTAATTATGGGTATTACTTAATATGAATTATGACTACAAATTATGTTGGGTTTTTAATGAAATGTTGAATAGAAACACCTGTCTAGCTATATCAAGATCATACTATGAGATGGTTTGTCTATTCTAACTATGCATATTTTGGGGTATCAAACTATGGTCTATTATGTGATTTAATGATGGATTTCAATGTATATTACATGATTGTATTACCAAGTTTTGGTGTTTTACTTTAAGTTTTTCTACATGATTTTACTCCTGAATTGCATGGTTTTTCACTAGCTATACACCCGCTAAGTGGTTGATAAAATGTCTGGGTTATGATTCTTGAGTTATTGAAGGCCCAATACGAGGCATATCAGATGTATGATCTTATGATGATTAAAGTATGATGTATATATATTAATTTAATGATAAGCTTCTATAGTGTTACATGTTGACCATAACCTTGTTGAGGGGTTGGTACCTTGACCACATTGATGGAGGGTGTTAAGTCTATTAACCTTATTGAGGGTTGGTACCTTGACCACTTTGGTGGAGTAAGTCCATTAACCTTGTTGAGAGGTTGGTACCTTGACCACTTTGATGGAGAATGTTAAGTCCGTTAACCTTATTGATGGAATGGTACCTCAATCACTACCAAGGGCGTGTTAAGCCTTAGATTCCAAGTACTACTTTGCTTGGTCTATTATGATTGTCTCTACTTACACTTGTATTCTGTTTTACTACAAGTATCATTCCTACATGCCACATTGTTAGTATACTATTCATTGCTTATGATTACGCATTTTGCCTATGATGTCTATCTCTTATTGCATTGCATCCTACATACTTAGTACACACAAACATATTAACATATTTTTTGCCTACATTATCTTACCATGTTGGAACTGGAGCTCCTATTGATTCTCCTCGTGGCTAGATAGATTGTTCAAGTTAGCTTTTGGTGATTGCTCTTGTTTCTTTCTTATGTTTAGACTACATCTTATATATTTCTGAATTCTTATGACCATGAGGGTGAACCTAATTGCTTCTCTTGGCCCTCGCTAAGTTCTATGTCTAGATGTGTTGTTGGACAAGTTAAGTATTATGCTTGAGTTTTGAATTATTTATGATATTTAAGTATTACTTTTTTTCTCTCTCAATCCCTTAGTCCAAATTCCCCTTGTTATGTTTGTCTCTTATTATCATTTTAATTGCTTCTATGACCAAGGATATGTAATGATATACTATGAGACTTGTTTGGGGTTCCTTCGAGTTCCCCATTCGCAGGTCACATCTAGGTCCAGGCTTGGGCCGTGACAGTATGACATCAAAATCCATCATTTCCAACTTAACAAGATCACAAGGCAATATCTTGTGGAAAATGTTAATGGGACGATTTCTATACACTTTTCTAGCAATAATAGATGCACCAATAGGAGTAGACACCTCATAAGATTCGCACAACAATTCGAGCTCAAAATAAAATTTTTTGGTAACAAAGAGGGTAACAAAAGAAAGAGTGGCATCCAGATCAATCAATGTATACACATCAAAATCAAAGACTTTTAACATACCAGTGACGACATGGGGAACATCCTCAACCTCTTGCCTCCATTGGAGTGCATATAACCAATTGTACCTTGGGGTACCTGCTTGTTACCCACATCTCCCTAAAAGAACTACATTGACACCTTGTCGACAAACCTCCTTACCCTTATTGCGGTTATAAGGACAATCAATCTTTTTGTGACCCACTTCCCCATATGGATAACTTGGATTAGTATCTTTAAAACATGAACCACCATAAGCCTTACAGTATTTTGAACACACATTATTAGGAACCACACCACCAATACCTTGGGCCCTTAGGAAGTCATTGGTAAACCTCCTATTATAAGCATGAGAAGACCGTTGGCCTTGATAGAATAGGCCAACTTTTTTATTTTGGAACTTTCCCTCAAAATAGCCATCTTGCCCTCATTACTCCTCCTCTTCCTCAATTTTTCCTCCTCAATTTGTTCATCATAGGTCATTAACGGGACAAATCCATGTCATCAATCAATATAGCAGAATGACATTCCTCACTCACCAAATCAGATACATCCATTACGAACTTGTTCATTCTAGACCTTGGGTCGGCAACCAAGTGGGAAGCATATTTATATAGTTGATTAAACTTAAAGGCATACTCCCTCACACTCACAAACCCTTGTCTCAAATTCATAAACTCCACCAATTTGTCCTCGCTAAGATCAAGAGGGTAGAACTGATTAAGAAAAGCTGCCTTGAACTCCTCCCAAAAAAACCACATTATTGATTGCCTTCTCCTCTTTGCATTGATGAAATCATATTTGTGCCACCCCTTTGAGTTGGTAGGCCGCTAACTCCACTTTTTCTTTCGATCTAACACTCATGACAGCCAATACCTTGTAGACCTCATCAATGAACTCTTGAGGGTTCTCATTTACCTTAAATCTATAGAATTCTGGGGGATTCATCCTTATAAAATCCCTCACTCAATATGCTGGTGTAACAAAATGAGAGGCTTGGGCCCCTTTGTTGGCTTGGTGAGCTAAAACTTGTGCTAGCAAAGTAAGATCATCCTGGAGCTCACCATGAGTTGGTTGTTCCTCAAGAGTGTGGGCTCTCCTTCCTATTATGTTAGGCATGATCTAGCATAGCAAAGAAAAATTCTTAGAGGGGAAAAAAACCTTACTTTAATCCAATATCATGACTTAGAACATGACGAAGGGAAGCATTTCCTGAAATGCCTCATAGCCACTTGCTCATAGTTATGATGCTCAACAAAACTATGAACAAGATTCTAATTGACGTGGTGTGTTGGATGCCAAGAAGTATCAACAACATAGTACTCTTATAGTAAGTTTGTCATAATCTAAGCCTAGGGCCTAGACGTGACATGGCACATGGGGAACCCAAACAAACCTTTTAATATATCATTGCACATCATTGGTCGCGAGGTAATTAAATAACACGATAAGAGTAGAAATGAGGAAAAAAAGGGCTAACGGACTTTTTTCATAACATAAACAGCAAAACAAGAAAGTCAAGGCTCAATACATCACATGTCCAACAACACCACTATTACATAGATAAGAGCGGGGGCAAAGACAAGCAACCGGGCTCACCCTCACAGTCAATACATACATAAAAGAAAGATAGTCTTAGTACAAAGTATGAGATCATAGATATTGTCACTAAAATGGAGGACTCACCAAATAGCTTGAGACAATTCGTACTAGCCACATGGAATAAGATGCTCAAGTAGGGCTCTAGTTCTTACATGGTGACATCTTGTAGGCATAGAGTATGCGTTAGTACATCGAATGTACTAAGTATGTAGGATGCAATGCAATAAGAGATAAACAACATAATTGAAATGCATAAGCATAGGCAATGAGCAGCATATAGCAATATGACATGCATGGAAGATTTTTAAAGTAAAACATGCTTACATAAAACAAAATACATGTGTAAGAAGAGACCGTCATTATAAGTTCATAGCTTATCAAGGTGAAAAATCCTTGATTGGTTTGTGGGTCGTTCTACCATACCACCAATGGTGATTGAGATATAAACCCCTTAACTCGATTATCAAGGTACAAACCCTTTGATTGGTTGGTGAATACTCGCACAAACAACCCCTGGTGATTGAGATACAAACCCCTCAACTCGATTATCAAGGTACAAATCCTTTGATTGGTTATCAAGGTACAAACCACTTGACATAGTTACCTAGGCTCTTAACCCCTCGAGTAGGGAATGGTCAATTTCCAACACTCTATAAGAGAATATCATGTACATACTTTTCTTTCATCACCATAAAGTCATTCAACTCATAAGACATGCATTGGACCTTCAATTCCTCAATAAACCATAACTTCACATTTTATTAATCATTTGACTAGTGTGTAGATCTAGTGTAAAACCATGCAATTTAGTGATGAAATCATGCAAGGGAAGCCAATATAAAACTATCCATTAATACTTGGTAATACCCTCAAGCTATATACACCAAAATCATTCATCAAATCCCACAATTGATCTTAGATTCATACCTCAAAACATGCTAAAACAGTCACAATTTCATGAAATCCCAACATAGTTTGTAGTCAAATTCATAATGAGTAAGACCCATAAGTAAATCAACTTAAAATCATGCAATTTAAGTAAAAAGGAAGCTTGGACTTCATGGGTGCAAGGAACCGATGAATGAAACACGCATATCTTAGCTTCGGAGAATTGTTGATGAAGATTTTAAAGGAGACTTAAAGCTTGACTAAAATCCTTAAGATCTGGAAGAGATATAATATTGTTTAAGTGTTTGAGAGAGTATTTGGGTATGTCTTGAATGATATTAAGGTAAAATAAGGCTAAGTATAGATGTATTTATGTACTGGAAGACTTATGCCAATGACCCAAAGCCTTGGACAGAAAAAAAAAACTAGCACACAAAAATACACTATGCCGCGCCCTTGGCGTGTCACGCCAGTGGCGCAGACGCTCTCTTAAAATTCCATTTTTGCAATTTTTGGATTTTGATATAGTTGCTATAAAATTGGGCTTACACCTATTCCCCTTTTATCCCCTGGACAATAATATGAAGTCAAATTTTTTATTTCATGCACGGATTTTGAGATATATGAAAATTATGATTCCGGGCACTTCTGAGGCACATTTTCGTGCACTCTTTGGGGTTGTTTCATTTTTCAACACTTCACCTTAACAACTCAACCATTCTTACATAGTTCTCCGTTACTCCTAGTTTTCAAGGTTTCCAGGTATTTTCTTTTCATTTTTCAACTTGTGCCTTATTTTCAAACTCAATTTGCTTTTTCAACTCATACTAAGGCATCTTTTTCTATTTTTCTCTTACTCGATATATGACTTTCCATTCTTTCTTCTATTACCAACTAATTACCTAATTTTTACTATTACACCACCATGTAGGCTACTCTCAACTTAGGCTTTTAGCCTGAGGTAAAGTACATAATATCCAATCTCCTAACCAGGGCAACTTTTGGCAGCCATCCTCAACTTAGGCTTTTTGCCTCAATCAAGGTTCAGAATGTTTCAGGATAGACCAATGCGAATATCAAACTATTTCACTAAATAAGGTTAGGCTAGCTAGGTATAAAGAAAGAAAAATTCATGTGAGGCTTCAACATTTGGAACAAGGGGTAAAATCTTTCATTTTGTGGGTCATTTAGGCAAAAGTGGACAAATAACAATACTCTAAGTTCCCTTCTTAATTCATACAGTCTCTAGTCCAACTTAGAGTAACAAGGCAAGCTCTGAATCAGTAAAAAATGCATGATTAGAACAACATTCAATCCACACACACATGACATTACATACATAGATTACATAGATGCACAAATCATGCTTCAAGCATCAACTTACCTTCATATAGTCAGAACAATCCTTGCCAAACCATTCGCACATGCAAGATTGCAAAAATAACTATATATCACAAAAAATTTGTGGGTACCAATTTTACAAAATATTTTATAAAAACTATTCAAAACTATGTACATGCCAAAATTAATCACCATATGTCAACAATTTATCACAAACACCTAAAAACATATTGGTTCAACATAAAATAAAAATCATCCACAAGACAAAAGAAACACGGCAAGAAAACCTTAGGTTAGCAAAACTAGGAAAGTTATGGGCTAAAGCCTACTCAGACTTTGCCCTAGTCCATATCATCCCACACCCTACCAAAACAAATGTACTTTATCCTTAAAGTATGTACCAAAGTAATAGTAATAAAGACAAATTATCCAAGAGCAGTCATAAGAACAGGGGTCAAAAATAGCAGACATCAAAAAGTTGCTCAAGCACTAGCATCAGTCTGGTCATGAGTGTCTCCCTCCACTGGAGTAGTATGGGCTACAACTATGCTAGATGTGCCAATGTTTAGCACCCAATCTCCATCCTGCAACTATTGCTGCTCTGCCTCCTCTCTCGATCTTTGCACAACACATCCAATTAGTGTCTCCTCTAGCTATTCTGCCTCCTAGAGGTTCTCAGCCACTTATGCCCCTCCTTTACATCAGTCTTCTCTATTGGCCTCTTCTTGGGAGCACGTGATAGATCATCTAAAGAAAATAAATCAATCATATCCTCCCCCGCAGGTTCCTGCTACAGAGCTGGGATTGGGGCTACTAGTAATGCAATCAAGTCATCCTTAATCTTGGCCAACTTCTACTGTAAAGTAGACATGTTAGCAGAGTGGATGCCCTTAAGCTTCTTCTAAACTCTAACCTCAAAAGCATCAGCCTGTTCATTGATGGTAGAAATCCTCTTATCCATAATTGAAAGGGTGAATGCCTTGGATCTCTCCTCTAAAGCCTGAACTATTTGCTGGACCCAAGGTTTAATCTTCTACATCAACAAAGCTAACTAGGCCTCTATACAAGATAACCTGTAAACAATAGCCTAAAAACAAATAGCAGATATAGTAGGAGTGTCTATCGAAGGAACCTAAGTTATAAATGGCTCTGGTACAGGTATAATTATGGGGGGTACTACCTTAATATCAGCTATTGTAGGCTACTCTGGTTCAGTTGGAGTAGTTGTAGTGGCAACATGAATCATACCATCTGTAGATAGATCAGGAGGAAATAGCTCAGGAATGGGAGGAGGTGTTGCTCGCAGGAGGGCCACCATATTCTTGTCAGTCTTGATTAGGTTGGGATCCATGGTGTGGAGGGACTCGATATATGGATATAGATGGAAAGAGACTCACACCCAAAACCCCATGCATAATTTATGAATTAGTATCGGGAAGGGCATGGATGTATTCCTATGAAGTGTGGACTCATGGATCTGCTTAGCCATTACATAGGCTCAATCAATATCATGGCTAGCTCAAACGTTGGCAAATAGGATCGCTCACTCTAAAATAATAACATTATTAGTGAATGTGGATTGGATGCGAGATCGGATAATGGACCACCAAAATTTTGTAAGGAAGGAGAGAAAAAAGTTCATGATAGCCTCGGTGTGTGTAGTGATCCATGTATGTTTGGGGTCACTATCTGATATCTAATAGTCCACCTATCTCAGAATCTCTATCCTCTAGTCTACATTCTTTCCATTCATAGCGCATATCATGTTACCAATCCTATCATACTCAGTTGTGGACTACGATGCTCTATAATTAGGCCCAAAATGTACTCAGCGGATGGTGTCCTCTGAAATATTACCTGCTGGCCTCGAACTGTGACCTTTCTAAACCGGGGATGATCAATAGATTTATTCTCCTTGGGAAGATCTTGGAGGATAGTGGTTGCTAGTGTTGCATAGAACTCTCAGACTAGAAGCTAGGCATACTTGCGTATCTTCACTGTCAGCCACCGGAGCCCATGCTTATCTATCTCGATCTCCAAATCACGGACATGTCTCAACCCTGAGTCAATTAATTATGGATCCTCGTAGAATGGTCTAATGGGCTTCCACTGTCCCTTAGGCTCCAGCCCCTACCTGTAGATAGCCTCCATATGGATGATCCCCCATCACTGATGCTAAGGATCATCAGCAGAGATGGATGGGTCGACCAAGGATTGGGTTGCTCCACCTTGAGGAACCTAATTTGATTTGAACCAATCCATGCTTCCCTCTTCATTAGACTGGGGAGCTACTCTCAACTTCCATCGAGGTCTACGTAGTCTGAGCTCTAGTTTGAGGCCTCTAAGCCTCAGGGTCAATTAGAATATTTAGTTCTTCATTTGTGCCCTCAGGAAGTTCATTTTTTGAGTCCTGATCTCTTAGTTTCTTATTGAAGGCCCGGATAGCCACATTTCGATTCATGGGAGCCATTATACCTAACATCTTCATCACAAACCAACAATGAGCCTCAAATTACCTGAACAAATAACAAAAACAAACAAAAGAACAAAAATAAATGACAACAAAAAGGAAAACACTCAAAAAAATCAACAGTTTGCTAGTTGGAGGTTGCTGTACGAGGCCTTGGTATGGTTCATAGCCGAGACTATGAATCGTACTATGGCCTTGTAGTCTAGAGGTTCCTAACAAAAGCTTATAATAAACTCACGTACTACACTCAGTTACGACTCTTAGCTATGACTATAGATCATATACTAGGCTCGTACCAATTTTTAGTAGACAAAATAAATCACAAGGCAAGTTGATGAGATAACATTACGTTTCGTAGTGGACACTATGACCCGTAGGTAAGTCTTGTATGGTAAGTGTTAAGGAAACTTCGGTCATAATTATTCCCTACGAGGGGCAACTACGGCCTGTAGGTCCTTCTATAGTTCATAGAAGGCTCTCGTAGAAGGGAAGATGAGGACCTAAGGTGCATATAACTTCACCAAATTAACTACAAAATTCATTCAAGCATAAATGTAAACAGCATCAAAGCAAGATTTCAACAATTATATTAAGCACAAAAATATATACATCGTCCAAACATGGTATTCCAATCAAGAACAAAATCATAATTATTCTTAATAGCAAACAATCAAACATCAACTCCCCAACCCATTTGAGAATCCTAAAACTTTCAATCCCAGAATCGTACAAAAAAATTACTTGCACACAAACATGAATGTTCATGGAATTGAATCTAAAAGAACATAAAGAATCACTCAAACCACCATCTTCAACATTATAAGCATACCTAAGACATGATTTCTTGCCATGACTTAATGAATTAACCAACCATCACACACTCATTTCGAATAGGTAATCAACAATTCATGGTCAAGCATGATCATTACCACCAAGCAACAAGGGTAATTTTACAACTATTTTTATATTCAAGGAATTCTAATTGACAACTACCCCAAATCTCATCCAAATGCATAAATTCTCCCTATGAATATAAATGTCAATCACATAATCATTCAAGATGTTTAGAAGACATTACATTTTGTGTAAGAAGTTCAACCAAGAAACATACCTCAGTGGATGTAGATGAAAGATGAAAAAAAAATGAGAGAAAAAGGGAGTCAAAACCCTAGCTGTTGGAGTAATTCGTCAAAAAAGTGATGTGGGCACGCAAAATTTTGGTTGGGAAAGTAATTGGAATAGTGGGGAAAGTATTTGGAAAACATAATGGGAGTATTAGGGTTTAGTTTGGGAGATTTAAGGGTCAAAAATGATTTTGGACCTTTTAAATGCCCTACCGGGCTGACGTTTTAAAACCCTCAGTTCAGGTCTACAAAATCCAAACTATAGGTCATAGCTTTGACTATGTCGATAGGCCTTGGTCTCGTACACCACTCAAAACTTAGAAAATTGTAGAAACATACCTGCGCACTAGAACCCCATTTAAAAATCATAGTCGAGACTACGGGTTGTAAAGTTGGTTCATAGTGTAAAGTGCCAACTTCAAGCATCACTATTATCCTCTACGAGGCATGACTACGAGTGATAGTGCACACTACGGCTCATAGGCCTTGTCGTAGAGGTTGCTTCTAATACTATTTTCTATAAATTTTCTGCACATATTCAATACGTGCAAACCTTGATCTTAAGATCAAGTATACCATTATCCCAACATACAACTAATTCAATGTATTAAAAGAGAAAAACAGACCACAATCAAGTCATTACCTAAAAATTTACACAATGAAAGTGAACTCAAAATAAGCCAAAAATAGAGAAAGTTCTTAGGTTGCCTCCCATGAAGTGCCTTATTTAACATTGTCGAATGACTTAGTTAGCTTAAGTACTTAGACTTCCATAAGACTTTACGATCTCTTCTCAGTAGCTCCTGTATCTCTCCTTCTATCACTTTGCATATGCTCTAGTTGCATGGAAACAAAGTCGAACTTGTCATCAAGTCCTTGAATTACCAATGCTTGTTTGTCCACCTTATAATTCACATTGATCATATCAAACATAATCTCCTACAGCATATCCTCTTTTGTATCTATTCTCTCGATCAGCTTTTCGAACATACTCTTAATCTTAGAAGATTCATCCATAGTGCAATGTTGATATGGTAACTTGAACATAATGTTTGCACTTCTATTTACTTCACGGCTAGAGCTTTCCCCAGACAAGCTAGTGCATACTACTGGTTGCTTTTGAAGTGGTTGGTATACTTAATCGATAGCAGAGTTTTTTAAGATTTACTCAATAACTTCAGTAAATGGCTTCCTAAAGAATGACCAATAATCTCCTCCAAATAAAGCGTCTGCCTGAGCTTGTTGTTCAGAATCTAGTGCTTTGTAGAAGCTTGTCACTATTTTATATCTGATAGACCATGATCTTAAATCCTGCCCAAACATCTTTATAACTTCCCCATATTACATTTAATGAATCTCCTAGATGTCATTGAAAATTGACGATTAGATCCCATAGTTGGTGCTTGGTGGGTCTAACATGGAAATTAGTTAAGAAAAATATGTGCACATCCACCTAGTTAGTGCAAACATATTGGGGAAGTGTAAACCACCACTTTGCCTAATCACATCTGAGAGTCATTAGAAAGATCTGAAGAGCTACGGTGTCAAAAGTTAGATTTCGTATTCCCGGAACCTCTCTATATATTTGTGCCAACTTTTGTAGATGGAAACGAGGATCATCAGATGGTTGGCCATAGAACATAACACTTATTTGTAATGAATGAAGTAGATCACTTGTGATGATGAGTTGTTATTCGACCATTGCTTAATGTCTTATTGGATCTTTGTATTTGGTCGAAGTAATAAGGATACCATCATGATATTTCTGTACATAAAAAGCTAATAAAAACAAAGTAGAATACAAAAGAGTGTAGAAATTAACACTCAAATTAAACATTATTGAAATCAAGTCCAAATGTTATCGTATTCCTTGGCAATGTTGCCATTAATTTTGATCACGCTTAAATAGTACCTATCACTTCGAGGATGAAGAGATCATTGTAAAATATAAAACCTAACCATAGGTTAGGGTCGAATCTCAAGGGATTATAGAATTTTTCCGTATTGATTAACCAATAATCATTTCAAACATCAATCTACTCTTTATCAATTAAAGGGGGAGGGGTTTGAAATAACTTATAAGAAACTAAAACTGTACTAACAATGCAAAAAGAAAATAAAATTAGAGAGCAATTGAGAAATTATATTCCCTATCATTCACCAACTCAAATAATGCACAACCTAAATTGGGACATTGCATGTAGGATGGTAACTTAGGTTCTTCTAACCCTTAGAGAATGTGAAGGTCGAATTTAACTATGGCGCTTGGTGGATACCATAGTTTGCCAACTAACCATTACCATTGTCTCAGTCAACCTCTCCTTAGTCGGGTTTAGTTGATTAAATGATAACACATCAATCGAATTATGTTAGCTATTTCCTTTTCCTATTCATCACTACTTTGATTGGGACTATGACACTAAGTGAGGTTTAATATTGGCCACCATTGAACATCAAGCAAGATGAAGAAAAATAGGTAATACATGTAAATACCCAACTCAAGAGATGCAAATGATCTAGGTTATTAAGCAAGCTACTCATGGTTCCCACAACATCCAAGTTGTGGGAGTTTAACTACTCATAGCTTGGGCAACAACACAAACAATGAATCAAATAAATATAGTTGAGAAATTACCCAAACAAAATGAAGAACAATAAACCACCTTAAGTTTGGATTCACAAGCATGGAAGATGAGCTTGAATAACAGGTGATTCCAATCCCCAAATTGAGTATTCAAGATAAAACTCTAGTTTTCTATTCTAAAACCTAAAGATTCTCTCTATAAAGTATTTTATCTTATGTGAAATCTCTTTTTCTTCTACTAAAAATCCTAACTTATACTATTAACTTATACTATTATACTATTTAGAAAAAGGTCCTTAAAATAAATTAGAAAATCCAGTTGACAACAGTTATGGCTCGTAGGTATGACTCGTAGGGTGACCTACAAATTGTAATCACTCTTTTGTAGTCAACACTTGGCAATTTGGACTTGACTGCTATGATTAATACTACGAGTCATTGTTTTACCCACGACTCGCAGTACTTTCTCATAGTCCATGCTTGAATTTCTTAGTCTAATTTTAATCAACTTTGTTAATCACTACGAGGTGCTCTTCTACGAGTAATAGTCCTCACTATGACTTATACTCTAGGCTCATATGGCAGAACTTCAATTTCTCAAATTTTGATTTTTAAAGTTCTTAATCGCTATAGTCATCCCCTACAACCCTAAAAAGTGCCCAAAAATGTTTCTTGTAATGCCTAGAATTTTAAATTCCATAGATCCCTAAATCCATGTGAGATATTAATAATTAGACTTCATATTCTTGTTTAGAGGGTCAAAATTAGGGGGTGAAGGGTCTAGCCCCTATTTAAGAGCAGACGATTAGTAATTTTATTTTTGTATTTTTTATAATCTAGAATTGATCTGCAATAGTGCCATGATTCACAACTATATATGTATTTATTTAGCCTCCATGATAGGTCCGTGTCGTGAACTTGTGTATTTTTTTCCCAGTGATTTTTATCTCAGTCCAAGGCTTTTGGGTCTTGGGCCTAAGTGTTCCCAAATATGCCATTACCTTTACATAGTCATATTCACCCTCATATCATTCAAAACATTCTCTAATATCCTCTCTAATATTTAGCCATATTTTTCACTCCTAAATTTAAGTCTCAAAATCCTCATTCGGAATTAAGGATTTCCTTCAATCTTCAAGCCTCCTTTTTCAATCTTCATCAAGAGCTTTCTCAAAGCAATGGTATGTAGGTTTTACCCATTCTGTTCTTCCACCCATGGTGCTCTAATCTCCTTTTAACTCATTTTTCATGATTTAAAGTTGATTTTACAATTGGATTTACTAGTATGAATGTGTCTACAAACTATGTTAAAGCTATGTAAAGTTGTGACTATTTGGTTGTGTTTTGAGCCATAAATCTCTGATCTTTTGTAAGATTTGATGAGGGATTTTAATTTATATTTTTTTAGGGTGTTTCAAGATGTTGATTAATGATTTTACAATGGATTTTCTTTCATGATTTCATCTCTAAATTTCATTATTTTGGTACTAGCATTACACACCTCTAAGTGTTTGATAAAATGTCCAAATGTGGTTTCTTGAACTGAAGGCCCAAAGCATGAGATATGATAGGAATGTTGTTCTGATGATGAAAGGAGCTTAGGTATATGATGAATTCTATATAAACTATTGTATTAGACCATGCCCAATTCGAGGGACCAAGAGCCCGGGTAACCTAGATGGGGGTTCGTACTCATCAACGTAGTGAGAGGTTTATGCTTTACCAATAGGGTAATAGGGTGGTATCATCATCAACCTGGAAGGGGGTTTGTACTCATAAACCTAGTAAGGGGTTTGTATCTCACCACCTATGTGATGGAGTAGCATCATCACCAATCTAACGTGGGGTTTGCGCCTTGCAATGCTAGCTTGGACTTTTCTACGCATATGATTTCCTATATGAGCATGAGTTACTTAAGCATGTTTTACTTATGCATTGATCATTCATGTCATATTGCATTATATTATGTCTATTGCCTATTGTTATGCATTTTGAATATGATACCTATCTCTTGTTGCATTGCATCCTGCATACTTAGTACATTCAAATGTACTAACACATGTTTTTGCGTACATGATATCACCATGTAGGAACTAAATCCAAAGTTAATCCTCCTGCTCCTCCATGTTGCTTGTTTGGTACTACTCAAGCTAGTTGTTGAGTCCTCCACTTTGGGGACCTTAGTCTATTTTGCTCTTATTATGTTTTGAGACACTCTTCTTTATATATTATTTCGATTATGAGGGTGAGCCTGGTAGCTTTGTCTTAGCCCCCACTCTTGTCTATATATTAGAGGTACTTGTTGGACATATTATGTATCTATGATACGAGTTTGACCCTCATATCTTAATTATGATATTATGGACGTTCTTTCCCTTATCCCTTTGTCCCTATTCTTACTCTTTATTTCTTTAATATGTTTCCACAATTGATGATGTGTAATGATAATTTAAGACGCTTGTTTGGGGTTCCTTTGGGTTCCTCATTTGCTGTGACATGTCTAGGCCCTAGGCTTAGGTCGTGACAAACTTAGTATCCGAGCACTGGGTTCATAGATCCTCGAAGTCCAACACAATGTCGATTAGATTCCTATTTATTGTAGTAAAGTGCGCCATGACTATGAATAGGAGGTTATGAGACATTTTACGAGATATAACCTCTCTTCATGTTCTAAGTCATTCTGTAAAGTTGTGATAAGTTTTTCCCCCCTAAAGATTGTTCTTTTCTATTCTAGATCATGTGAAACACTAATGAGAGAAGTCCCCAAACTCTGAGGAGCAACCTACCAATGGTGGGCTCTGCGATGCTCTCAATATACCCAAGTTGTGGCAAACCAAGTCAAAGCCCCTTGTTCTACTACCCCGGGAGTTAGGGTAATGCACTTCATGAGGATGAACCCTATGGTGTTCTATAGGTCAAAGTTGGATAAAGATCCATAAGAGTTTATTGATGAGGTCTACAAGATATTGAATATCATCGGTATTGGGCCGAATGAAAAGGTAGAGTTGGCACAGTACCAATTCAAAGGGAGTAGCCCAAATATTGTATGGTCAATAGAAGGGTGAGAAAGGAATTGGTAATGTGGTGCTTTAGAAGGAGTTCAAATTGACTTTCCTTAATTGTTTTTTCCTTCTTGAGCATAGGGCAGCTAAGTTCGTAGTGTTCATAAACTTGAAACAAGGTGCTATGAGTGTGAGGTAGTATACCCTCAAGTTTAATCAACTTTCAAAGTATGCTCCTTATTTGGTGGTCGATCCTAGATCTAGGATGAAAAGGTTTATAATAGGGGTCTCTAAATTGGTGAGTGAGGAATATAGGTCCACTTTGATAATTTGTGACATGGACTTGTCTCAGTTGATAACTTATGCTAAGCAAATAGAGGATAAAAATTTTAGGAAGAGGAGAGATCATGAGGCCAAGAGAGCGCGTCTTGGGTGTAAGTTCCAAATAGATATCTTGACCATCTAGTGAGGGTTAAAGTTGTGGAGTCCAAAGTCCCTTCCATAGAGTCGGTTCTTGTTGTAAATGAGTTTTTTGATGTCTTCCCTAATGTTCTTCCCAATGTTTCTCCCGAAAGAAAAATAGATTTTGGTATAGATCTCTACCTTGATGTCTAACCTATCTTTATTCCCCCATACCGTATGGCGCTGACGGAGTTGAAGGATTTAAAGGAATAATTGAAAGATTTGTTGGAAAAGAAATTAACTGGGCTTATCCAATCACCTTGGGATGCTCAGATGTTGTTTGTTAAGAAGAAGGATGGGTCACTTAGAATGTACATTGACTATCATCAACTTTATTGGGTCACTATAAAAAATAGATATCTTCTTCCAAGAATTGATGATTTTCTTGACCAATTGCATGAAACTAGGTATTTCCCTAAGATTTATCTTTGGTCCGGGTATCATCAAGTGAGGGTGATAGAATGTGATATTCCTAAGACAGCTTTACGGACTAGATGTGGGCATTATAATATTGTTGTGATGTCATTTGGGTTGAAAAATGCACTGGCCATCTTCATGGACCTAATGAATAGGGTCTTCAAACTCTATCTTGATTCCTTTGTTATGGTCTTCATTGATGATATATTGATCTATTCTCATAGTAGGGAGGAGCATATGGGGTATTTAGGGTTGTGTTGCAAATAATGAGGAAGGAGAAATTGTATGCCAAATATGACCAGTGTGAATTTTAATTGAAGGAGGTTGCATTCTAGGGTCATGTGGTGTCTGGGGATGGTATAAAAGTGGATCCTAAGAAATCCGATGTGATTAGTAATTTGACTAGACCATTGACCCATAAGGATATTAGGAGCTTCTTGGGCCTAATGGGTAATTATAGAAGGTTTGTGAACGGGTTCTCCTCTATTGCTTCACCTATGACAAAATTGACTCAAAAGAAGGTTAAGTTTGTGTGGACCGATGAGTCTAAGAGGAGCTTCCAAACATTGAAATACATGCTTGTGTTAGCTCCTCCTAAATTATCACTACCGGATGGGGTTGAGGGATTTATGGTGTATTGTGATGCTTCCCGGGTTGGTTTGGGTTGTTTGTTGATGCAAAATGATAACTGCCAAAGCTTATACTTCTAGACAACTCAAGGTACATGAAAGGAACTACCCTACCCATGATTTATAATTAGCCACCATTGTGCTTACATTAAAGATTTGGAGTCGCTACTTGCATATGGTACATGTGGATTTATTCACCAATCATAAGAGCCTCCAATATGTCTTCACTGAAAAAGATCTCAACTTGAGGCAAAGGAGATGGTTGGAACTTCTTAAAGACCATGATATGAGTGTGCACTGTCATCTAGGTAAGACAAATGTTATGGCACATGATTTGAGTAGGATGTCTATGGGTGGCATAGCTCATGTTGATGGGAGTGGTAAGGAAATGGCTAGGGAGGTGCATTAATTGGCTAGATTGGTGGTTAGGTTGGAAGAGGTTGGTGATGATGGTGTTGTTATTGTTGATAGGTCTAAGTCTTCATTAATTAATGAGGTGATAGCAAAACAAGATCTTGACTGTTCCTTGCTTGAATTGAAGGCCTTGGTGAAAGAGGGCAAAATAGAGGTTTTTTTTCCAAGGGGGAAATGGTACCCTTAGGTACCAAGGTAGGTTGTGTGTGTCTTCTGTTGGTGGTTTGAGGGAGCAAATCCTTGATGAGGCCCATAATTATTTTTATTCTATCTCTACCCACTGGTTCCACCGAAATGTATTGAGACTTGCAAGATTTGTATTGGTGGGGAGGCATAAAGAAGGTCATTGCCAAATTCATTTTCGATTGCCATAGTTGCCAACAAGTTAAAGCCGAACATCAAAGGTAGGGTGGCCTAATCCAATACATAGAGATTCATACTTGGAAGTGGGAGGTTAATAATATGAATTTTGTAGTTATGTTGCCCAAAACTAGAAAAGGTTTTGATTCCATTTGAGAAATCGGCTCACATTCTACCGGTTAAGACCACATATAAGGCTGAAGAGTATGCAAGGTTGTAAATCCATGAGTTAGTGAGGTTACATGGGGTTTCTTTGTCCATCATATCAGACTGTGGTACACAGTTCACTTCTTACTTTTGTAGGTCTTTTGAAAGGGGTCTTGGCACAATAGTTGACCTTAGTATGACTTCCACCCTCATACGGATAGCCAACTTGAAAGGATAATTCAAACCCTTGAAGATATGCTCAGGGCTTCTGTATTGGAGCTTAAGGGTAGTGGGATGACCATATTCCTTTGATTGAGTTTGCATGCAACAATAGCTATCACTCTAGCATTGGTATGGCTCTTTTTGAGGCTCTTTATGGGAGACGTTGTAGATCACACTAGTTAGTTGGTTTAACGTTGGAGATGTGGCTTTATTGAGAATAAATATGGTTTTGGAGGATCTTGAGAAGGTTAGGATGATTAGGGAAAGGTTGAAAACCACCCAAAGTCATCAATAATCCTATGCTGATGTGATAAGAAGAGACCTTGAATTAAAAGTGGGTGATTGGATTTATTTGAAAGTTTCTCCAATGAAAGGTATGTCTGTTTTGGTAAAAATGCGAAGTTGAGTCCAAGATATGATAGTCATTATAAGGTTATAAATAGTGTAGGAAAGGTAGCTTTTGAGTTAAAGTTGCCTAGTGAAATGAATTTGGTTCATCCGGTGTTCCATGTCTCGATGTTTAGAAAATGTGTTGGCGATCCTAATACTATTATGCCTCTTGATGTTGTGGCTATTGTTGAAGATAACTTGACTTATTTGGAGATTTAGGTTTAGATTTATGATAGGCAAGTGAAGAGATTGAGGAACAAGAACGTGGCCTCCGTTAAGGTCCTTTGAAGGAACTAACAAATCGAAAGTGCTACTTGGGAAGCTGAAGCGGACATGCAAAAGCGGTATCCATATCTTTTCCACTCCACTCAAGCCTAAGGTACTAATCCTTATTCCCACATGTTATTTAAAGTATTATATCTTAACCTCTATGTCATTCATATGCAATCATGTTAAAGTTGGCAAATTTGTGATGATTTTACACTTAGGATGAGATGTTCAAAATGGTGTTCTAAATGTAATATTGCATTCTTATTGGGGCTAATTTGTTTATGATCACCCTGGTCATGTATGTCTCTTTTAGATTTGGGGACGAATGTTTCCAAGGGGGAATATATTGAAATGACCTATAAAAAAGGTGCCCAAAATTATGCCTCGAAATTCCCAGAATTTCAAATTTCATATATCTCAAAATCCATGTGTGATATCAAAAATCTAACTTCATATTCTTGTTCAAGGGGTCAAAAATAGGAAGAGAAGGGTCTAACCCCGATTTAACACCAAATGATTAGCAATTTTATTTTTTAAAATTTTTCTTATCTAGAATCAATCTGCGATATGCTACTATTGCGGACATGTACTAATTTAGCCTCCAGGACAGGTTTGCATCGCGAACTAGAGGCGGACCTGTGTATTTTGTTGCCAGTGAATTTTATCTAGGTCCAGGGCTTTTGGGTATTGGGCCTAAGTGTTCCCAAATGTTTTTTAACCAATACTTAGCCATATTGCACCCTCATATCATTCAAAACATTCCCTAATATCCGCTCAAACACTTGGCCATATTTTTCACTCTCAAATTCAAGTCTCAAAACTCTCATCCACAATTAATAATCTCATTCAAGCTTCAAGCCTCCATTATCAATCTTCATCAAGATCTTCCTCAGAGCTAAGTATGTAGGTTTTAGCCATTAGGTTCTTCTACTGATGGTGCCCTAATTTCCTTTTTACTAATTTTGCATGATTTAAAGTTGATTTTACAATTGGATTTACTAGGATTAACATGTCTATGAACTGTGTTAAAGCTATGTAAAGTTGCGACTATTTTGCTATGTTTTGAGCCATAAATCTTGGATTTATGATAAGATTTGATAAGGGGTATTAATGTATATTGATTTAGAAAGTTGCAAGTCATTGATTGATGATTTTATAATGGATTTTCTATCATGATTTTATCTCTATATTTCATGATTTTGTACTAGCATTACACACCCTCTAAGCATTTGATAAAATATTTGGATGTGGTTTCTTGAGGAATTGAAAGTCCAAAGCATGAGATATAATATGAATATTGTTATGATGATGAAAGGAGCTTATGTATATGATAAATTCTATATAAAGCATTGTATTAGACCATGCCTAATCCTGGGGGACCAAGAGCCCTTATAACCTAGATGGGGTTTCGTACTCATCAATCTAGTGAGGGGTTTGTACTTTAGGTTGATGGGGTGGCATCACCATCAACCTAGATGGGGGTTTGTACTTATGAACCGAGTGAGGAGTTTGAACCTCACCACCTAAGTGCTAGGGTGACATCATCACCAACCTATAGAAGGGTTTATACCTTATAAATCTAGCTTGGTCTCTTCTACAAATACGATATCCTATATGAGCATGAGTTACTTAAGCATGATTTACTTAGACATTGATCATATATGCCATATTGTATTATATTATGTCTATTGCCTATTGTTATGCATTTCTATTATAATGCCTATCTCTTGTTGCATTTCATCCTACATATAGTACATCCAAACATACTAATGCATACTCTTGTCTACACGATTTCACCACGTAGGAACTAAAGTCCAAGTTGATCATATTCCTCCTCTATATGGCTAGATCAGTACTACTCAAGCTAGATGGTGAGTCCTCCACTTCGAAGACCTTGGTCTATGTTGATCTTATTATGTATTGAGATACTCTTCTTTATATTTTATTTTAATTATGAGGGTGCGTTCAATAGCTTTGTCTTGGACCCCGCTCTTATCTATATATTAGAGGTGCTTGTTGGACAAATTATGTATCTATTATATGAGTTTGACCCTTGCCTCTTGATTATGATATTATGCAAGCTTTTTCCCTTAGCTCTTTACCCCTATTTTTACTCTTTATGTCTTTTATATGCTTGTACTACGGATGATGTGTAGTGATTAGTTAAGAGGCTTGTCTGGGGTTCCTTCAGGTTCTACATTCATCGTGTCATGTCTAGGCACTAGGCTTGGTTCGTGATAGTCTCATAGGTCCTTAAATTTAACAAAATCTGCTGCTTTTTCCCAAAATCAGGCTAACCTATATTTTTTGCAAAAATAAACATAAAACACATAAAAATCATAAAAAGTCATATGGAGAACACACAAAATTGCTCATTTTAGGCACCAAATGTGCTATATTTTGATAGTACAAGTGTAATTTTTTTGTGCTGCATTAAGGGCATTGTTATCATAGTATATAGGATATTGTATCTTCTCTTTAAGTTGTCCCAACACCATACCAAGTGCAACCCTGGTTGCATTACGCATAATTTAAAAGGGTTGAGTCCAAGCTAGAGCTATTATGATAGGTGTCGATATCAACATCTGCTTCAACCTCTCGAATGCCTTTAGTCACACAACATCAAACATGAACATAACATGCTTCTCAAGTATCTTGCAGATGGGATATGTGGTGTTTGAGATTTCTTTTATGAACTATCTGTACATTCCTGCATGCCCCAAGAAACTCCTCACACTTTTTAAAGAAATAGGTGGAGGGAGTTTCTCAATGATCTCAACCTGAGCTCTATCAACCTATATAAGTTTAATGGAGATCTTGTACCCTAACACAATACCTTCCTTTACTAAGAAGTGACACTTTTCCTAATTCAACATAAGGTGATGCTCTTCACAACACTTTAGTACGACATGTAAATATCTCAAGAAATCTTTGAATGAATCTCCAACCACACTAAAGTATCCATAAATACCTCAATTGTATCCTCCATCATTTTTGAGAAGATAGATATCATGCATCTTTGCCATTTATCTAATGCATTACAAATCCAAATGACATCTATTTGAATACAAAGGTGCCATAGGGACATATAATATTTGTCTTCTCCTGGTCCTCTGGAGTAATGGAAATCTGATTGCAGCCCGAATAACCATTAAGAAAATAGTACCAGCCTTTACCTGCCAAGTGATCTAGCATCTAGTCTATGAATGGCATAGGGGAATGATCCTTCTCTATTGATGCATTGAGTTTAAGATAGTCCATGCAAACCCTCGAACCTATGACTAGCCTCATAGGAATTAACTCATTGCTAGCATTAGGAACCACAGTGATACCTCCCTTTGTTGGAACAAACATTGGACTAAAATCCCCCATTCACTACTAGTGATCGGTTATGTCACCTGCGCTGAGAAACTTAATTATCTCTTTGCATATGACCTTCTGCATTGGTGGGTTGAGAGATCTTTGTTGCCTAATGCCCAGCTTATACTCTTTGAAAGATGAATCTTATGAGTACAAATGTCCGGTGGGATGCCACTAATGTCAGTAATTATCCATCCAATAGCCCTTTCGAATCTTTTGAGGACCGAAACCAATGCCTCTACCTGTTTGTCATTAAGATTTGCAGCAATAGTTACAAGCAAAGTATTGTTAGTTGAAGAAAACAAATAAGTCAATTGGGCTGGAAGAGCCTTCAGCTCCACCATCGGTGCCTCTTCTATAAATGGTGTAGTAGGTAGTGACTTGCAATTTTCAAGTCCAACACAAGATTGAGTTGGTGTCTATAGAAATCATTTCCTCCAAGTGCCTTCACCATCTAATTGTAGTTTGGAATACCATCACTCTAAAAATTCATCAATACAATCTCAAGAGTTTTGACATCCATCCTTTCCTCTATTGGTACCTCTGGTTGCACTTCATCAACACTTTTATGACGGACACAACATTCAAATCATCGGGTCTCTTCATGGACTAGCAAATATTGAAGATAACTTCTTCATAGTTTATTCTAAACTTTTGTTAGCCTAACTTTATCCTCTAGCACTTGTTGTTCATGCTCTAATAGTAAAGTGGTTATAGTCAAGTATAAACCTAACAAAAGTTTAGGGTCGAATCGATAGGGAATATGGGGATTGACTTTATTAATCCACTAGCAATCATTTCAAGAATCAATTACTATACTCTCTAGAATGTGGGGGCAGGGGGGTTTTTGATTCAAAATGAATAACTAAAATAAACACTACACTATTTATGCAAGAAGACAATCAAATTGAGGGACAATTTGGAAATTTTGTTCCCCATGATTGGTTAACTCAATTACCCTAGATAACATGACTCTAATTAGAAATTTGCATACAGGAAGATAACTTAGTTTCTTCAAACCTTCTTGTGAAGGTGAAGGTCGAATTTCACCATGATGCTTGGTCGGAGACCATGGTATGCCAGCTAACCATTACCAATTATCCCAGTCAACCACCCCTTAGTCAGGCTTGGTTGATTAATTGAGAACACCTCAATCGAATCCTATCATCTACTTCCCTTTTCCTATTCATCAGTACCTTGGTCGGGATAATGATAGTAGGCAGGGTTGGGTGTTGGCCACCATAAAACAGCAATCAAAGCTAAGGTAAATAAGCAATACATGCGAAAACCCCATCAAAAAAATGCACAAAGTCTAGGTTATTTGAAGTCAACTACTAATTGTACCAACAACCCAAGTTATGTGTGCTTAGCTACTTATGGCTAATGCAAAATCAACAATAATGAATATGAGAGATATAGTTGAGAGTTTAGCCAAAACAATGAAGAACAAAGATACCTTCAAGTTGAAAACGATGAGCTTGGAGTAATGGAAAATGAGTACAATGTGATTTTTCTATCCCCCAAAGTAGGTCTTCAAATTAAAAAAATGAAATCTACACTAAACCCTTGAAATCCTCTTAGAATATTCAAAGTGGTGGAATCGAAAAAATGTTCAAAGTCTACATTTAAAACCCTAACATTAACTATTTATACTATTTACAAAAACACCCTAAGATTTAAATGGAAAATATAATTGGCAGCAATTATGACTCAAAGATATGACTCGTAGGGTAACCTAAAAGTTGAAATTAGGATTTTGTAATCAGCATTTAACATTATGGACTTGACTGCTACGACCCAGTATAGCGAGTCATTTCTTGGGCTATGACTTGTATGTTTTTCTCGTAGTCTAAGCCTATAGTTCTTAATCCAAACTATTGGCAAACTATTTTTTCTATGAGAGCACATCCTACGTGTCATAGTGAGACTTATGACTCATAGTTTAGCCATGTATGGCTGACCTTCACTATGTAATTTGTTTAATTTTGCTCACTGTTTCTTGCTACGATGGCACCCTGCGACTCGTAGCTTGGGCTACGACTCGTATGGCAGCTCGTATGTCCTATACATAAGTAATAACAACAACAACAACAACATACCTAGTAAATTCCACAAGTGTAGTCTTGGGAGGGTAGAATGTACGCAGAACTTACCACTACCATAGAAGTAGAGAGGCTGTTTCCTGGGAACCCTTACCTCAAAACCCGTAAGTAAGAATGAACTAGATATGACAACAAGAGGGAAGGGAACAAAAAAAAGATCGACTAATAATGATAATATGTAAATACAGTAAACTAACACATAATATAATAGTTAATGCGAATACATGACAACAAACACCTAACCCTACCATTAGCCTGCTACTCTAATTCGCGATCTCGACTTTTTATCAATCTAAGATCATGTCCTTAGTTAGATCAAGTTCTGTCAGATCCTGTCTAATCACCTCTCCCCAGTACTTCTTCGATCAAACTCTATTCCTCCAAGTATCTCCCAAAACTAGCCTCTCGCATCTCCTAACAGGATTATCAGTACTCCTTCTCTGCACATGTCCAAACCATCGCAATCTCGCTTCCCTCTTCTTTTTTGCCACCGGGGCCACCTCTAGATTTTCTCGGATGGTCTTATTCCTAACATTATCACTCCCGGTGTGACCACATATCCATCTCAGCATCCTTATCTCTGCTACATGCATCTTCTGAACATGTGCCCTCTTAATTGGCCAATACTCCACTCCATACAATAATGATGGTCTAACCAGCACTCTGTAAAACTTACCTTTGAGTTTTGGTAGTATCTTCTTGTCACATAATACTCCAGAGGCAAGCCTCCATTTAGTCCATGCTTCCCCAATACGGTGTATGACATCATCATTGATATATCCACTACTCTGGATGATTGACCCTTAATACTTCAAGTTTTCTCTCTTGGGGATAGGTTGAGTGGCAAGCATTATGTCAGAGTTTGCCTCGTCCCTTTCAATACTGAACTTGCACTCCAAGTATTCAGTTTTAGACCTGCTCAATTTGAATCATTTGGACTCCAAGGCGCGTCTCCAGGCCTCCAAGCTATTAATAACTTTAGTCTGAGTCTCATCAATCAATATTATGTCATCTGTAAAAAGCATACACCATGGTATCTCCACCTGGATAGAACGCGTCAGCTCATTCATCACCAAGGCAAACAAGAAATGGCTCAACACAGATCCTTGGTGGAGTCCCATCTCAACAGGAAAATACTCAGAGTCTCCTCCCACCATTCTCACCTGAGTTTTGGCTCTATCGTACATATCCTTAATCGCCCTGATATAAGCCACTAGGACATATTTCACCTTTAGACACCTCCATAAGACATCCCTTGGGACTTTGTCGTATGCCTTCTCGAAATCAATGAACACCATATCAAGATCCTTTCTTCTTTCCCCATATTTCCCAACTAACCTCTGAACAAGATGAATTGCTTCAGTAGTCAATTGCCCCGATATGAATCCAAATTGGTTCTCCTAGATAGATACTACTCTTTGCACTCTCATCTCCACTACTCTCTCCCAAACCTTCATAGTGTGGCTTAACAACTTGATAGCCCTGTAATTATTGCAGTTTTAAATATCTCCCTTGTTTTTGTACAATGGAACCATTGTACTCCTCCTCCATTCATTAGGCATCTCGAAAGTCTTCATAATAGCATTGAACAATCTTGTCAACAACTCAATGCCATCCTTAACTATGTTGTTCGAAAAGTTTACCGAAATCTCATCGGGGCCGATCACCCTCCCTCTCTTTGTCTGACTAATAGCCCATCTTACTTTCTCAACTCTGAACTACCTGCAATACACAAAATCACGATGGTTTTTGAAGCTTGCCAACTCACGCAACTCAATATACCTATCTTCTTTATCATTTAAGGGTTTATTGAAGTAAGCTTACCACCTTAATTTAATGGAAATGTCATATACTAACACCTCGCCCTCTTTATCCTTGATGCACTTCACTTGGTCCAAGTCGCAAGCTTTCATTTCTCTTACTTTAGTGAGCTTATACAATCTGTTTTCCTCGCCTTTATCACTAACTCTTCGTAAAGGCTCTCAAACTCTGCTGACTTAGCATTTTTCACCACCATCTTTGTATCTGACTTAGTTGTCCTATAGATTACCTTAAGCTTTTACTTTTCATCTTCATCCCTACACTCTAACCACTCTGTGTACGCAACCTTCTTATCTTTTACTTTACCTTGGACTTCGTCATTCCACCACCAATCACCTTGACATCTACCAAAGCTCCCTCTCGAAAATCCTAGTACCTCTGTAGCTACCATTCTCATATAACCAACAGTTGTGTCCCATATACTGTTAACATTACCTTTACTACTTCATGCCTCTAAGTTTCTCAACTTTTCTTCCATCTCGCAGGAAAGGGCAGGAGTAAGGCCTCCCCATCTAATCCTAGGTTGGGCATATATAACTTTCTTCTTTTTACCTCTCTTGATTTCCACACCCATCACTAAAAGCCTATGTTGAGTGAAAATATTCTCACTCAGAATAACCTTGCAATTCTTACATAAGCTTCTATCACCCTTTTGAAGGTGTAGGTAGTCAATCTAATGTCCTTACTTAAGCAAAATTTGTAATTTTCTCGCAAAATCATGTCAACCTATATTTTCTGCAAGAACAACGTAAAATCACATAAAAACCACAAATGTCACAGTAAGAACTTGCAAAATTCCTAAATTTAGGCATCAAATGTGTTGTATTTTGACAGCACATCAACACCCTCAACTAAGAAATGTTGTTTGTCCTCAAGAAATGACTCAATCTAAGTAGATAATGAGAAATACATAGCAACTATCCTAATGGCATACACACCACTTAACTCCAATTTAGGTACCCAACTCTCATTTTCAAAATCTGATTACAAAGTTACCAAGCAAACCAAAACATAATAAAGCATCTGACGATCCAACTATGAGAAGTGAATGAGTATCATCAATCCACATTCATTGAACAAGTCACATGTCAATCATGCAATGCAAATGCCCCTACTGAAAGGAAGTCCATATATTTCACTCCAAAAGCAATCAAAGTTCAGGGACTATTCAAGCATTCTCACTTTCACAAATTAAATTCATGCGTGAAAACTAACACCACAGGCTTACCGATATACTCAAACTCTGGACTGTTGACTAGTTGAACTAGGATCATTTTAAGACTTAATGGGCTTGCAACGTAGGCTCATGAGGCTTTGGTATGGCATTTTAATCAATTAGTGACTAAAAATTATCCTTGAACAACGTTTTTCAACACTTTTACCTCCATAACTCAACCATTATCATTATTTTCTCCCTTATTCTTCCTTTTCAAACTTTTCAGTGCTTTCTTTTCCTTTTTTAGCCATGTCTTATTTTTAAACACATTTTGCTATTCTTTTCAATCTAAGCACTTTTCTTTTCTTTTTCTCTCACCTAGCACATGATTTTTCTCTTCTTTCCTTTTTTCCCAACTAACAACTTATTTCCATTACTTTACCATAACAAAGGCCACCTACCCTCAACTTAGGCTTTCAGTCTAAGGTGAAGTACACAATATCTAGTCCCTAAAACAGGGACATTTTTCGTAGCCTCACTCAGCTTAGGCTTTTTGTCTCAATCAAGGTTCACATGTTCAAGGGTAAACCAAGGCCAATATCAAGGTATTTCACAGAACAAGGCTAGGCTAGCTAGGTATCAAGAAAGAATAGGTATATGTAAAGCTTAAACATTTGGCACAAGGGATCAACTACTACATTTGGTAGGTCATTTAGACAAAAGTGGACTCACTAAAAGAATAGCGACCTAAGATCCTTTCTTAATCAACCACATCTTCAGTCTAATCTTAGAGTAACAAGGCAAATTCTAAGTCAGTACACAATGCAAAAATACGACAAAATAAGCTCTTACACATATGGCATCACATACACAATTAACATAGACTAACAAATCATGCTTCAAGCATCAACTCGCCTTCTTTTTGTTAGAACAAATATTGCCAAATAATCATATGCAAGGTTGCAATGGTAACTGACAATCCCAAAAATTTTGAGGGTACCTAATTTTCAAAACATTCATAAATCATTTCAAAATTATATATATGGAAAAAGATAGTAATAACTATACATCTATAAATTATCTACACTATCTAAATATACCAGTTCAACATAAATTAAAAATATTCACAAGGAAAAATAAACATGGCAAGAAGACCTTAGGATCAAAAATAGGGGAAGTTATGGACTAAAAGCTACTCAAACTTCACCCTAATCCATAACTTTCCATACCCCACAAAAAGAAAAATACTTTATCCTCAAAGTAAACAAATACATATATAACAAAAACACAAATTTAAAAACCAATCATCTAAAACATAATAGAAACCAAGCATCCACAACAAAACAATCAAAAGTATCCAAAAAAAAATTATAAAAGTATTGTCAAAATTGAGAACAAAATATCCATAAGTAAAAATAAAGATTGGGTTCCAAAGTATTAAACATAAGGTGCTCAAGCACCGGCATCTATCTAGTCCTGGAGGTCGTGGGGCTCAATCTCCTACTTAGTAGACTGGGTTGTAGTTGTACCTGAGCTCTCGGCTCCTTGTTTCATCTACCCGCTCCATCCGTATCACCTCCATAGAGAATGACTCTCAGACCACCTCATTCGTAATCCGCTCTTCTAATGCTGCAACCTCATTATCTGTCCTAGGTGGCTTACAGTTGCATCATCACGGGGGCATGCGAGAGGTTGTCGAATAAATTAAACACATCATTACCTATTGGTCCCTCCTCTAGTGCTACTATCGGAGCTGCTAGCATCTTCAGTAGGTTGGCCTTGAACTTGGCCAACTCATCCTTCACAACAACCATGTTAGTAGGTCGTGCACCCTCAAGTCTATATTGGACCCTATCCTCAAAGGCATTGACCCTGGCATCCACTGCATTAACTTTCTAATCTATATTCTCATGAGTATATGCCTTGGCACTCTCCTCTGAGTCGTGTACTATCTAAAAGACTTATGATTTGATCTAGTTTGTCAATCTTCTCAGCTTGAGCTCTATCTTCGCTAACTTGCGCACCAAATCCTAAAAAGCAAAAGCAGATATAAGAGGATAGTCTATCAAATCAACCTTAGTAGTGAAAGGTGCTGTCACAGGTATTTTTGAGGATGGTATCGCCTTTATATCAGAACCTCATGGTGGCTCAAAAGCAACTAGAGTAGAACTGGCGATGACTGGAGTCAACTCTTGAGTTTGTGGCTCTAAAGGAAAAGGATCTGGAATAGTAGGAGAAGCTTCTCGCTGTAAGCCCACCGGGTTTTCATCATGCCTTAATCAGGATGGGATCCATAGTATGCATGACCTCTACATATGGGTCATGGTGGGGATCAACACAAACACCCAACTCATTGCACAAACAATAAATCAATATAGGGAATGATAATGAAGTGTTAGTCTGAATAGTGGACTCGTCCTCCTAATTTGCCATAACTCGAGCCCAATCAATCTCATAGCCAGATAGAATGTTGTCTTGTAGTACAACTCTCACCAAGGTGATACATTATTTGTAAATGTAAGCCTGATATGCCAATAGACAGACCACCAAAATTTAGCCGAAAATGAGAGATAAGATTTCACAATCTTAATGGCATAGTTTGTAACCCATGTAGGTTCTGGACTCTCCTCGTATATCTGGCTAGCTATCTACTTTAGGAGCTTGATTTTTATCTCCATATCCTTATCGCTCACCACTTTTCTCATTTTTGCAATTCTATTATCATATTCAGCAGTGGGAAAAATTTCCCTTTAGTTTGGACCGAACTAAACCATTCGACTAGTATCCTCTGAGATGTCTACTATCTGAACCCTGACTAAGACTTCCTGCAACCGTGGCCTCTCTATAAGTTTCTTCCTTTTAGCAAGATCTCAGGGGATGGTGGTAAAGTTGGCTTTGTGGAACACTCGGACTAGATAAGGGGCATACTTACCCAACCACTGTGATATCCACCGTAGTCCGTGTCTGTTAATCTCAGCATCTAAGCCTGGAACCTTGTCCAACCCGAAGTCATTCAGCCTCGACTACTCATGCAAATGCCTAACAGGATTTCCCTGTCCTTGCGGCTCCAATCTCTTATCATACATTTCTCTCATCCCTAGGACACCGCATCTTAGGTCAGCTGGAGGCTATGAATCTGCTTCGTCCTGCTTAGTATTTGATGCCTCCTGTGATTCTATCTTAATGTGAGTAGGAGTCATCTATGGTGAACTACTATCAGACCCATTACTATTGTCCTCCTCCTCAGACTGGGAGGGATTATCCACTTCCATTGGGGCCTTTGAAGTGTGGGCCCTAGTTTAAGGTACATTTGCCTCAAGGCTAACATAGACTCTTTGGAATTCCACGGATCCCTCAGACTGCTCAGTTTGTAAAAACTCGTCAACTAAATTCCTTTTAAAATCTTGGATAGCATATTTATCTTTTGGAGGCATTTTACTTCAAAATCAACCCCATAACACAAATTGAGCACCATAATCTTTAATCAAGAAGGAGTCACACAAGAGAAAAAACAAAGAATAACAAAAACCAACAAAACAAAGAAATAAAATTGCATTGAACCAGTTGTAGGTTTACAGATACAAGGCACCGATACGACTCATAGGGTGAACTACGAGTTGTATTATAGCATCATAGGGACAAGGTACGTGAGAAAAATCTATTCTGGAATTAGGTACGAAGTGTAGGTACCTACGAGTTGTAGTTTGGACTCATACCGATTTCTAGAAATATTTTGAAACACAATTTACGTCCATGAGACCCCCATTATGATTTATAATAGGCACTACGAGTCATAGGTAGGCCTCGTATGGCAAGTGGTAATGAGCCATAGGTGACTATTGCCTCCTACGAGGGACCACTATAACTCATAGAGTGACCTACAAGTCGAAAGGGTGTCCTCATAGCAGAAAATAGAAGGCACTTGTCGTGCCTGTAACATTGCCCCACAAACCAACAAATCATGCAAAACAAAAGTAAATAGCATTGAAGCAAGAACTTACACTATTTCAAAAATACAATCAATCCCATTATCCAAACATGTCATTGCACAGATATATTCATAATTAAATCCATAGAACAACACTCACATTTGAGAAATACCCACAAATAATTACTCCTCAATGTACGACAAGCATACCCTCACCATGATATGAGTTCAGAGGAATCCAAAAGAAATCAAACACAGGGTATCTCAAGCTATCCATTCCAACGTAAACATACACTAATAACCTAATTCCAAGCTCGACATGATTTCACAAATTGATCAACCATATCATGCACTATGCACATATGATCAACATGTGAATACCACAACCAACTAACAAAGGTGAATTCAACGGTCAAAACAACATTATGACATGTTAAATCTGCCAAACCCCACTTCTCATATTCATTCAATCATTTTCTCATGGATATTTTGAAATATTCACTAAGCACACAATACTACAACCACATGAATTAAATCATAATATAAGTGTTCCATGTTTAACCAAGAGAAGAAACAACTTGAGACGTCAAACAACAATAAAGCGCTATAAGGGAAGAAAGGAAGATGTTGAACCCTAGGCTAGTGTACTCACCAAAAAATCTCTCCAAAGCAATGGTGTGGTTTAGATTGGAATTGTAGAAAATAGAGTTGGGAAAGTTTTACGGGGAGAAATACCGTTTAAATGAGGGAAATAAGGGGTCAATTGAAAATTTGGCACCTTATCCGGGTTGACTTTAAAAATTCTGCATTTTGGGGCTACGAAACCCCAACTATGAGTCATATAGCTTCCTACGACTCGTAGGTCCTTGTCTCATAGCAGACCCCAACACTTAAAAAAATCAGAATTCATATAAGGGCACTATAAAACCCACTTATGACTCATATGCGACCCTATGAATTGTAAGGTTGGCTCGCAGTGTGTGTGCCAACGTAAAATCCATATTTTTTCCCTCTATAAAGCATGATTATGGGTCGTAGTATGCACTATGGCTCGTATGCCTGCTCGTAGAGGCTGTTCCAACTCCAATTTTTTTCAAATCTTTAGCTTTTCATTTATAACTGCAAACTAAACCTCAAAGTGCATCAATTTCCAGAATACCACAACTGATTCAACTTTTTAAACATTAAAACAAACATTAATCTACTACCTAACAATTCAAACAACCAAAACAAACTTAAAACAAGCCAAAAACATAAAAGATGCTTGGGTTGCCTCCCAAAAATCTTCTTGTTTAACATCATGGCTTGACTTTGTTACCATTAATCATCAAAAATCTTCAATGGTCCAAACATCTCTCTTAAACTGATCCGGATGCTTCATTGATTGTCGGACGTCAAATACAACCTCTACATCATTGGCCCTAGACTGAAGCTGACCAAAATCCATATCTACCAAGGCTCTTCTAGTGGCTAGAAATGGTCTTTCCAATATAATGGGCACCTCAAAATCAATCTCACAATCAAGAATTATGAAGTCCACGAGAAAGGTGAATTTATCAACTTTTACAAGCATATCAAAAGGTATTCCTTTCGACTTCTTTATGTTTCTATCCACCATGAGTAACCGTATTTTTGTGGGAGTAGGAGAACCAAGAAAAAGCTTTTCGAAAATAGAAAAGGGCATCAAATTGATAATTGCTCCTAGGTCACATAATGTCCTTGTGAATTCTAGATCACCAATGGTGCAAGGAATAGCGAATACATCGGGGACCTCCGTCTTTTGAACTAGGTATTTCATCATGATGGCACTACATTGTTAGAGCTCTTGCAAATGTTCTTATCTCAAAATACACTTCTTTGTCACCAAATGCTTCAAGTACTTAGCATACCCGAGCATCGTCACCAAAGATTCTGGAAGGGGAATGTTGACGGACAATTACTTTAACATCGAAAGGATGTGTTTGAACTTGCCATCCTCTTCCTTTTTCTTAAGCCTTTGAGGGAAGGGAGAGGTGGTTTTGGGATCCTATTAGCCTTTTCTTGCTCTCTCATCTCTTCACTTTTCACTTCCACATTCTCCAACCCTTCTTCTTCAATGACAACTTTACTATCAATAACCTTCTAACAAACTTCATCCTCAACTACCGGCATAGGGGGATCTATGGTGCTTTTACCACTTTGAGTCATCACCGCTATGCAATGCCCATAATTATTTAGATTTTGAACCATATTCCTTGGTTAAGTGTCCAGCTCAAGAGGGAAAAATCGATTAGGAAATGCTAATTTGAACTCCTCCCAAAGCACCACATTACCAATTCGCTTCTCACCCTTCCATTGATCATACTATATATGGGCTACCCCTTTGAGTTGGTATGCTGCCAACTCTGCCTTTTCATTCAACACAACACCCATGACATTTAAACTTTGTAGACCTCATTAATAAACTCTTGTAGATCTTCATCCATCTTTGACCCATAGAACACGAGAGGATTCATCAGCATGAAGTCTCTTACCCTAGATCCCAGGTGGTATGATAAGGGGCTTAGGCCCCTTGATTGACTTTGTTGGCCTCAACTTGGGCAAGCATTGCGAGAGCATCCTAGAGCTGACCATTGGTAGGTTGCTTCTCAAGAGTTTGGACCCTTCTTCCTTTAGTATTTTGCATGATCTACCATAGCAAAGAACAATCGTTAGGGGGAAAAACTCACTACAACTCTTTAGCACCTCTTAGAACATGAAGAAGTGAAACATTTCCTAAAATGTCTCATAGCTCCTATTTGTAATCATGGCATGCTTCACAACCATGAATAGGACTCTAATCGAAGTGGCATGTTGTACTCAGAGAATCTATTAACAAAGTGCTCTAATACCAAGTTTGTAATAACAGAACCCCATGGCCTAGATGTGACATGACCAAGAGGAACCCAAAGGGACCCCAAGCAAGTCTGTTAGAACATCATTACACATCTTTTGTCGCAGAAGCAGTAAAGCAAACATTAAAAGATAATAAAGTGAGACAATCGGGCTAAGGGAAAGCGCTTTTGTAATATAGACATCAAGAACAATAGGGTCAAGCCTCTTACCATAGATACATAACATGTCTAACAAACACCTCTAATACATAGATTAGAACGGAGGCCAAGACAAAGCAACAGGGCTCACCCTCAAAGTCAAATAAAACATAATGAAACATGTCTCATTACATAATAAGAGCAACATAAACTAAGGTCCCCGAAGTGGAGGACTCACCAACTATATTGAGTAGTATCGAACTAGCCACATTGAAGAGGAGGATAATCAATATGGGCATCGCTTCCTGTATGGTGATATCATGTATGCAAGAGTATGTATTAGTACGCTTAAATGAACTAAGTATGTAGGATATAATGCAACAAGAATTAGGCATCATAGTCATAATGCATAACAATAGGCAATTGGCATAGTATAACAGTCATGCTTAAGTAGCTCATACTCATAAAGGATATCATATCTGCAAAAGAGACCAAGCTAGATTTCGAAAGTACAAACCCCTTGGTTGGTTGATGATGGTTTCACCCCATTATCCCAATGGTGTGGTAAATACCCATCACATTGTTGATGATAATCACATCTTATCACCATGGTGGTGAAGTAAAACCTCTCACATGGTTGATGAGTACAAAACCCCACCTCGGTTACCCAGGCTCATGTCCCCCTGGATTGGGCATGGTCTAATGAAATATTTTACATAGTGTATATTATATACATAAGATCATTTCATCATTATATAGTCAATAATATCATATCTCATGCTTTGGACCTTCAACTCCTCAAGAAACTACATCCGGATATTTTATCAAACACTTAGAGGGTGCGTAATGCTAGTATAAACGATGAAGTATAGAGATGAAATCATTCAAAAAATCCATTATAAACCATCAATCAACACCTTGCATCACCCTCAAGAAAGATACGTCAAAATTCCTCCTCAAATCTACAATAGGTCAAAGATTTATAGCTCAAAACAAAGCAAAACAGTCACAATTTCTCATAACTTTAACATAGTGTGCAGTGATTATCATAATGAGTAAGACCCAATTGTAAATCAACTTTAAATCATGTAATTAGAGTAAAAGGAGGCTTGCATATCATGATTAAAAGGAACTCATGAAAGAAAACCATATACATTAGCTAGAAGATAAACTTGGTAAAGATTGAAAATGTAGACTTGAAGCTTGAAGAAGAATCTTGAAAGAAAACCTTAGTTCTAGATGCGGCTGTGAGGCTTGAATTTGGGAGTGAAAATATGGCTAACTATTTGAGTAAGTATTGGATAATGTTTAGGATGATATGAGTGAGAAATAATGCTAAGTATAGGTAAAAACATGTTTGGGAATACTTAGGCCCTTAAATTGCTACTCATTGACTCTTAAATTGGAATTAGACTCTTTTCTCCTAATTTTGACCCCCTGAACAAGAATACGAAGTCAAATTTTTTATATCATGCATGAATTTTTAGATATATAGAATTTAAAATTTTGGGTATTCGACGCACATTTTTTGGTGCTTTTTAGGGTTGTTTCAATTTTTAACAAGCATTATGCTCCATGCCTACTTAGGAATGCCTCCATAATCATAATTTTCTTATATCTCAAATTGTAGATATTTAAACACCTCTCCACATATCTCGAAAAGACCCTATGATGTATTTTGTTTTAATATCTCAAAATTCGTGCAGAATTTCATAAATCCAACTTAATATTCTTGTTTAAAGGTCATCATTGAGTGGGAAAATGAGTACCTACAAGGTATACTTTGTCTGCGCCAATAAAAATAATATTTGGTGAAACTTACATACCTAGGATAAAGCTCCTCAAATCACCCATCAAGAATTCTCCAATATCACGTTCTTCTTTCTCCTCTCTCTTAAGCCCTAACTTTCAAGTATTGTGAAGAAGGACTTAGAATGGGGGTTTTAACCCTATTTACTCATAAAAAAATAATCTGAATGGGTTTTGGGTTAAGTTAAGAGGTAGAAAAAAGTCTATAGTGCCCCTCAAAAGATTTAAAATTTTTAAACTTGGTGCAACAGGTCGGGATAACAAGTCCACAACGCGGACCTATCGCATACCTATGAATTTCAAAAATTTAATCCCATTCAAAAATTGAGAAAATACATAAGTATGGGTCAGTGATGGGTCCACGTCGTGGAGCTATCGTATACCCTTACTATTTTGGGCTAGTGATAGGTCCACGTCGCGACCATGTCGTGTACCCTTACTATTTTTGGTCAATTTTGTGAAAATTATTTCTCCACTCAATTGCTGTCAAGTCAGGTTGAGACTATTATCTGACTTGATTTTTCGCGTTGATCACAAATCCAATCTAGTATTTTCCATCGAAGCTTGGAAAGATGTATTACGCGTATGTCTCCTTTCTCGGGGTATTTTGGTAATTTTATCGGGTGTTACATCATCTCCCCCTTGAGATCATTCATTCTCAAATGATGAATAAGAGTGTATATTAAGGCATGAATAGACTGAAAACTCCTCTCAACATTTGATCTATAAATCTATCTTTCAGCTACTCATTTCTATCAACATTCTATATTCGAACTCGTGAATAGACACTCAACAACAAAAGACAATCAATTTGGTCAAGGGTAAGGAATTTACCTTTAATATACTCATCTATTATCATATATAGATGTTGATATTTTACTTTTATCTCTTCCTTGGCTTCCCATATTGCCTCCTCAATGAATTGATTCCTCCATAGGACTTTGACTGAGGCTATCTCTTTATTTCTCAATCTACAAATCTGACGATCAAGGATTTAGACTGAAATGTCTTTGTAGGTCAAACTATCATTCACTCCAGTTCTCTCCATTACCGGGTTAGGATCCCCCAAGCATTTCTTCAAAATTGACACATGAAATACTAGATGAATACCATCTAACTCGTAAGTCAACTCTAATTCATAGGCAACCTTCCAAATACTCTTTACAATCTGATAGGGTCCATTATAACATGGACTTAATTTGCCCTTCTTCCCAAATCTAATGATATCCTTCATAGGTGATACTTTCAAATATACCTAGTCGATCACTTCGAACTCTATATCTCTCCTCTTTGTGTCAGTGTAGGATTTTGTAGCGACTTTGCATAGTTGTTAATCGCTCTCTAATAATCTTAACCTTCTCCATTGCTTGGTGAACAATGTTAGGTCCAATCAATTCCATTTCTCCAACCTCAAACTACCCAATTGGTGATCTATATCTCCTCCTATATAAAGCTTCATAGGGAGCCATCTGAACGCTTGCATGATAACTATTGTTATATGCAAACTCAATCGGCGGTAGGTGCTCATCCCAAATTTCCTTGAAATCAAGGATGCAGACTCTCAACATATCATCTAACGTCAAAATTGTACGCTCTGCCTGGCCACCAACAGCTAGTTTTGGTATGTTGGAGATATCATTATTGCCGAACCCAATACCTATATTGCATTTGCAGGTAAAAGAGTAATTGAACAAACAATGAATAAAACAACATCTGAAGGTTCACAACCAGCTGAATACTTATCCCAGAAGGGTTTATTTGACCTAATTGTACTACTTAATCTTTTAAAAAGCATTCTGAGTGAGTTATTTAAGCTCCAAACTTTTTTTTCTTTGAATCAAAACTCAAACAAAATCAAGTAGAGCACTAAGATCAATTATTTTTTTGGTGTTTCTATGGATGGAAAGTTATACAGAAATTCACTTTCATAGCCAATCCTTTCTGAAATGATCTCCAAAATTGGGATATGAATTTAGCTCGTCTGTCTGAGATGATGGACAATGGGACCCCATACAACCTCACAATCTCTTGGATGTACATCATGGTGTACTTGTAACACCTCACATTTTACATGTACTAATGCTATGTAAATGAAACATAATATGCTTTGGTCAAATTAGCGCCAATTCTTAAAAGTACTTGAATCTCGTGTTAATGGGCGATATGTGCGTTTAATGCTTAAGAGGGTCAAATGTATACATGTTTTGTGTTAAATTGACTAGATCATAGTCCTAAACAAAGTGAGAGAGTTGAGTTACTTATAGGACTTAATAAGCTAGTTGGTGAATCACCTACTTGCTTAGCTTAGATTTGCTAGCTAAACGGAGATGAGGCCCAATGCCAAATTTGTCCAAGTTCGATTATGAATAAAGTTTTTGTTAAGGGGGTGAATTTAGACCATGTTTT